>PITA01003176.1:94722-144783 GCA_004023965.1 Spilogale gracilis
GTGGCTCAGTTGGTTAAGCGACTGCCTTCGGCTCAGGTCATGATCCCGTCGACCCGGGATCGAGTCCCACATCAGGCTCCCTGCTCGGTAGGAAGCCTGCTTCTCCCTCTCTCACTCCCGCTGCTTGTGTTCCCTCTCTAGCTGTGTTTCTCTCTGTCAAATAAATAAATAAAATCTTTAAAAAAAAAAAAAAAAAAAAGCACCTGCCTTCCGCTCAGGTCATGATCCCGGAGACTCAGGATCGAGTCCCACGTCGGGCTCCCTGCTCCACGGGAAGCCTGCTTCTCCCTCTCTCACTCCCCCTGCTTGTGTTCCCTCTCTAGCTGTGTTTCTCTCTGTCAAATAAATAAACCCTTTAAAAATATATTGATTTATGAGGAAAGGGATTTTGAGTTTCAAAAGCCTGGATTTTAAGTAGGCTTTAACTAGGACATAAAGTTTATGTGTTGACAGTAGATTTAAAAGATTCCAACAACCAGTCAATGACTCATCCACCTTGTTCCATACATTGTACAAGATAAATATTGTCCAAGTGGAGAAGAAAGCTCAAGAGACAGCAATATCTAAGATATTAGTTTAAGATACTAGTAAGCCTAGAGAATAGGTTTTGTATACTGTATCCATTATCCGATGAAGACCTCAGATAGTTTTGGAACACAGAAGGGACCACCGTCTAAAGTAGAGCCTAGGGAGGCAGCAAGCTTCATCGAGCTCCCCCACACCAGCGTACTCCAGGTGCTCTCCTGTAGAACAATGTTTCTACAGAATGTTTCTCCATGCTGGCAAGGGTGAGTGAGGCAGGTGTGGCAAGGGCAGCCACACTCACCACTGCCCCCGCAGGAAGGACTGTGAGGGTGCAGCGGCGTGCCCGTCGGGTAGATACGATGAGGAAAGTGACAAGATCAGCTGCACCCCGCACCAAACTCTAAAACTTGAATCCAACCCCGGGAAAAAGAGATGGGGCAAAAGTCGATCTTTGAGTTGACAGAGCAACTCCTGACCAAAATTAATCCATATTCAGCTGAGACTGTTTTTCTCCAACTGGCAGGATGGAGACAAAAGATCGAAATGAAGCTGAGGTATAGAAAAATATAACTAGGGGCGCCTGGGTGGCTCAGTTGGTTGGGCGACTGCCTTCGGCTCAGGTCATGATCCCGGAGGCCCGGGATCAAGTCCCACATCGGGCTCCCTGCTGGGTGGGAAGCCTGCTTCTCCCTCTCTCACTCCCCCTGCTTATGTTCCCTCTCTCTCTGTGTTTCTCTCTGTCAAATAAATAAAATCTTAAAAAAAAAAAGAAAGAAAAAAGAAAAATATCACTACACATACACCGCAGTGGTATATTGCATAACTTTGACTGTTAAGGTAGTCAGAAGTGAATACAGTAGGTTTCTCTGGCACTGCGGAATGAGTTTTCCTAAGTTAGTGGCCTTTTAGCAGAAACTTTTGATAGAATGCAAACTGTTCAGTGGCCCTAACGGACATTCATTCAAAGGGTGCCTTCTTCTCTCGTCGGTATCAGGCAATGAAGCCGGGTCCCAACTTTAACCCTCATGACACCATGTCTGCTCTCACTAGTTCTGAAATGCGGGTTCCCAAAAATGGCAGTCAGGAGGCTAGAACCACTGATCTACAAACATCCTCAAGTGTGACATTCACCTCTGCAAGCCAAACAAACTTGGATGGCAAATTAAGGTCTATAAATTATAGCGCATTCCACGTAACTGCAGTTAGAAGTTATGTTCTATGCAGATATTTATTCAGATAATGCTGTCATTATTGGTACACTGATGATTCTGTGACAACTGGGAACTGTTTCCACCAAAATATCAAAGGTAGCTAGCCTGGAAACTAAGCAAAGTATTTTAAATAGTATTAATAGCATTAGTATGTAAGAAAGTCTTTGGGCCTGCTGTGTGTGCAATAAAAAGTTTTATTATACTCATGTATGATTAAATCCAAATCAATCTGATGCCATCTAAGAGACTAAATAGTGCTTTTAGGTCTTATTTGTAATATTTAGAACATTTTCACTTTCAGTATATTAATGGAACTAAAGCCCTTTAGCTTAATAACAACTGAAGCACTAATGGTCTTTAAATAAATGTGACACAATAAATATTAAAGGTTCCCATGAATTCTTCTAAAGGTAATAATTTTTTTTCAGCTGTATTACTAAGACATTAATCTTATGCCTTTAGTTCTCTTAAAAATAGTCAGGTATTTTGAAAACCACAAATGTCCCTTAAAAATGTAACCCTTTAAATGTACAGCCTTCTCTCATTATCTCCACATCCCTTGGTTAACATCATATATAACCTTGTAGGTTTGTTTAATTTTTTTTAAGGGAATAAAGAATGATGGTCAGTAATCTGAGTTGGCTGACCATCAAGTATCAGTTTCAGTATCAAGAGACCACCTGTTAATGGAAAACTCCCTCCACTCGCCACTCTGACGGGTTCCACAGAGAGGTTTAAGTTTTTAGTGCACAATATTCTGTACTACACAACTGAAAATATCCAGTTGTATAATTTATAAAATTTATTTATATTTGGTGTGAGGTTAGAGTAGTAATAATAACAATAATAACATAGGGCCATGCGTTTTCTGAGCATAACTTCCAGGCAAGGTACTGTCATTTTCACATTAAAAAGAAAAAAAACTTACATGAAACATCTGTAATGCCTACCCCTATTTTATAGAACAAGAGTTTGAGGTCCAGAGGTTTAACTAATGTCACACTACTAATACAAAGCAAAGGCAATATTTAAAACAAAGTCTGATACCCCACACATTTTCCAAAATGTTATGGTGATCCCCAACTTTGGATGAATTTAATTGAAAAGACAGTCTAAAATCTCAGATAGCTTTAATATAATTTCTACTCTGTAGCAATATGATGAATATTGACTAAAAAAAGATTAGATCAAATATTTTAACTTGATTTGTATCTTTATTTTGATCTGTCCTCAAATTTATCATTCTTTTAAAAGTTGATTCCATCATCGGGGCGCCTGGGTGGCTCAGTTGGTTGAGCAACTGCCTTCGGCTCAGGTCATGATCCCGGAGACCCGGGATCGAGTCCCACATCGGGCTCCCTGCTCGGCGGGAAGCCTGCTTCTCCCTCTCTCACTCCCCCTGCTTGTGTTCCCTCTCTGGCTGTGTTTCTCTCTGTCGAATAAATAAAATCTTTAAAAAATAAAAAAATAAAAAAATAAAAGTTGATTCCATCATAGAAAATTGTAGATGAAAAGTATCCCACATATGTCTTTCTGTCTTTTGTAGAACAAATTAATTCACTGATAATCTAGATCCCATTTTGACATTAAAAACACACACACACAAGATTAAATAAGCATGAAAGCAATTTCAGGCTTTGATTCTTCAATCTGTAAATCGGAACTCAGCTGTAAAGACTGAGAGTCAATTTCAAATCAGAAATATCTTTGTATGGTTCTTCACTACATGGTCATGTGTTAAGAACACAAGTGAAGGTATCACTCAATGCTAATTAACTGTTTTAAAACAAAGTATTTCCTGATGTCACTATCATGCGTAACATTTATCTGGGCCTTCTAGTTTCCTATTAAAATATCTGAGTTAACAGTAAAATCGAAGTTCTTGCTGCCAGGCAGGCACCAGTCTTCCATATTCAGCACAAAGATGACTTTCCTAGTCTCTTTACATAGGATTTATTCATTAGTACTAGAAAGATCATTTACAGTGGGAGAAGAAGGTCACTCTACTTGATATGCTGCTTTATATCTCAGTCTCTTCTACTTTGTCAGATGAACTGAGAAACCAGGAGAGAAAACTGTCTGATTAATGTATCAATGGATATGTTAACAACAGCCAGCTTATCTGCTTTTATTTTAAAAATAAAAATGCAGAGTGAGCCCTCCTAAAAATTGGTAGTGAGCTTCTAAACACTAATTTAATTCAAATGTCTGTTCCATCATGTTTCATACTTCACAATAGGATATAGTGAATGATCTACTTATGAGAGAAATTTGGAGACTCTTATATCCTCTTTGTAGAGCGTCTGAAAGCAAATGTCAGCACTGGGGACAGAGGTTTCCTGTCACCTTGATGCCTCTCAGGATGGCTTCTATCAGTAGGAAAATGTTCCCTCCCCTTTGTCTTATTCTGCCTTATACACGCACTGCATATTTCCTATATTCTAGTCTCTTAGCCTGCCTTTTTTGACACTGGGACATTTTGCAACTTCTCTGATACCATCTTGCCCCTCCCTTCCCAATGCCTTCTGTCACTTTCCCAACTGCACACAAGTATCTGAGAAGACAAAAGAAAGGCAACTGATTATTGCTGGGGAAAGAGCACTGTTCAATCATTCAACAGAGCCCCATGTTAAGAAATATTTATTGTCCTCATTATGAAACAAGTACATGCCCACTGTAAACCAAAAAGTATGACAATTAAAGCAGACAAATAATTACCATTAACATTTATATATAACCTTCTGTTCACAAAATCTTCAATTCTTAGCTATAAAGAGGATGCAATAGGTGAGAAAATGTCTTCAATTAGTCTAAGTTCTCTGTTTCAAAATATAAACTTTAATATTAAAAATAAACATGGAATTCACCAAGATCAGTGCATAATATCTGTGATTGGAATAAAGTTTTATTATTTTTTTTAAGATTTTATTTATCCTAGAGAAAGCATGAGTAGGGGGAGGGGTAAGAAGGGGAGGGGGAGGGGCAAAAAGAGAGAGAGAGAGAGAAGTAGACTCCCCACTGAGCAGGGAACCTGAGGAAGGGCTTGATCCCAGGACCCTAGAATCATGACCTGAGCCAAAGGCAGACGTTTAACCAACTGAGCCACCCAAGTACTCCTGGAATAACAGTAGTTGTTTCTGTTTTTTTTTTTTTTTCTTTTAAGATTTTATTTATTTGACAGAGAGAAACACAGCCAGAGAGGGAACACAAGCAGGGGGAATGAGAGAGGGAGAAGCAGGCTTCCCGCCGAGCAGGGAGCCCGATGTGGAACTCGATCCCAGGTGTCTGGGATCATGACTTGAGCCGAAGGCAGACGCTTAACCAACTGAGCTACCCAGGTGCCCCAACAGTAGTTTTAAATGTCTTTAAACAGGGAAGATTATATTTACATGTTGCATAAAGTTCTTAATGGATTAATGCTGAATTTTTAAACTGTTTCTTTCAACTTGCCAGTTGGAGGTTTAAAAATATAAATTAATTTATTGATCAGTATATAATTATTTAGAACTAATATTTAGAACATATCCACTGCTTTAGGCTTTCTTATAAAGCAGTAATTTTTAAAATAAGTAATATCACATTCCATCAGAGAAACTTCTCTGGAATCCTTTTATTATTGATAATCCCAAATAAAGTACAAATTGGTTTAACTTCTTAAAGAACTTTTTTTTTTTTTTCATTTCTAGTGAGTAAAACATTCAGGTACAAATAATGGTGTCTTAGGAATTCATGACAAAGAGTTTTTTAATATATATACCCCCTTTTTTCTAACGAAAAGTAATTAGCACTCAGGGTTGAAAAACTTGGAATGTATAATACAAATATGTAATGTAAATATCCCAAATCTGTACTCCGAATCCTCAGAGACAGCTCTGGTTAATAGCTTGGTTGATATTCCTTCTGATTTTCTTTCTCTTCCTTTCCTTCCTCCTCCATTCTTCAGCTGCTCGTTACTTATTTATTCATTTGAAATGGGATGCTACCGTATACCTACATGCAATTTTAATTTTCATCAGTTAGCTGAATTTGCTTCTTTGTGAAAAAGTGAGCTAATACCTATTCCCATAAGGTTGATTTGTATGTGGAGGATTAAAGTTGCATTATTTATACTACAAAACTTTAGCCTCTACACTGCTCTACATTGTAAGCAAAATAACTTGAATCTATGAAGCTTCAGTTTTCTTATAGGTAAGAGGGGCATAATAATACCACCTCCTCATAAAATTGTGAGATATGTAAAGTCATACAGGTATGGATATATCCTCCTCCAATTTAGTTAATATTCCTCCTCCAAATTATTTTTCCTTAACTAAAAATTTTAACTTGAAGACACCTTCATGCTGTGTATCAGATGTGTAAATAAAAGCTAGTTTAATCCAAAAAAACTTTCATTATCCAAATCAATTTGTAACTTAGGTGTTTTTAAAATAATCTTTATCAAAATATTCAGCTGATATAGGCCTTAGACTACAGATGTAAAAATGCTCATCATTATATTCATAAGCAAACATACTGGCTATCTTCTTAACAGGTAATATAAGATACGTTTTTACACAATAATCTTATGATAATGTTGCACATCTATATTTCACACTGAAATAGAGGTAAAAATGAAAGTGAGACTAGTGATAGTTTAGTACATTGCTTCAAAAATGATAATAATATGAAGAAAGAGAACTTCGCACTAATGGAATGCATGAGACATATCAAGCACAGTCTTAACTATTTTGGGGAATTCCTTCATGTATTTTCTTAATAGCCCTATGATGTAAATTCTAGGGTATCCCCATTCTCTAAAAGAGCAATCCAGGCCTGAGAGAGAAGTGACTTCCCCCAGGCAACACCACTGGGCAGTGGCGAGGACTAGAATGAGCACGCAGAATCAGAGACCTCTTCCTTACCGCCCCCCCCCAACTGTCCCCTCTGACTTTGATTGGCAAATTTTGTAGTGAACTAAGTTTGAGAGGAATACAGATGTTTCATTTATTCTGCAAGCTACTAAAAAGGAATTAGAAGAAATTCTCTTATTATGAATGTTGCCAAGATTAAAGTCTGATGATAAATTTCTAAACAGTTCTATAAACATAAACGAAAATATTCGGAATATCTCTTTTCCTTGGGTCATCTAGAAAATGAGCCATGCCTAATAACTCTAAAATCCATATATGTTGTCCCTGACCATACTTATTTGCCCATCTTACTTGAATAGATACCATGTGACTCTAAGTACAGAAGTTAGCCTTTCATGGAGGTTGAGATATCCTAAATGACATAAAACTTCAATGAAAAGTGAAAATAAACTGGAAAAATATATTTCTAGAAGAACAGTAATGGTGACTTATTTGTTTACTAATGGTATGTTCTATTATATCGATTTGTCCCAATCTGTACAATTGCCAAAGTAAAATGGAGCTTTCCTTTATCTATATATAATAAACATTACTGAAATGTATTTTATATTTTATTATACTTAACGATAGGACACCAGATGAAGGTGAACATGAGAACAAGAGAAAAAAAAAAGATTTAGAAAGAACATGAGTGCAGCTAGGAGGCTGAGAGAGGTCCATGAGAAGTGCTGAAAGGAAACAGGTAGCAAGATGAAAAATGAGATAGACCACACTTTATATGTCCTTCAGGAAATGTAATGTCCTGAGATCTAAAAATTTTCAAAAATCACCAACATGTGCAACTCACCACAAAGCCAGTAACTTCAAAAATTAAAAATATGCCTTCCCTTTAGAACAAACACAGAACACTCCCCGACTGAATGTATCTGGAATTCCTGTTACCTGTTATCTTCTATCCGAGTTACGTAAACCATTGCCCTTACCCCTCTCTTCCACCAGCAGATTTTATTTTTTACCATTTTGGAAAATTTCTATGCATCCAATGTTGAGTAAAGAACAAACATTTGAGGATGCCTGGATGGCTCAGTTGGTCAAGCGACTGCCTTTGGCTCAGGTCATGATCCAGGAGTCCTGGGATCGAGCCCTGCATCGGGTTCCCTGCTCGGCAGGAAGCCTGCTTCTCCTTCTCTCGCTTCCCCTGCTTGTGCTACCTCTCTGGCTGTGTTTCCCTCTGTCAAATAAATAAATAAAATATTTTTTTTAAAAAAAGAACAAACATTTGCAACAGATTCTTACAGTGTATGTTAATTCAAATTTGTGCTTTTAGAAAGTTATTTAACTTCAGAATCATTCAGAGATGTTATAAGAGTACTAAATCTATGAATTCCAATGATATGCCAAAGTAATACTTTTTATACTGCTTTATAATGCTGATGTTTGAGAGACACTGTCCTCCAATCTATTAAAAGCTTATAGTTTCATATACTATATACTGTGAGTAAAAAATAGACAGTGTTGGGAGTATTTTCTCCACAAATGTTCTCAAAAAGAATTTATTATTTATTCTATCTAGATTATTAAGGAGATGTCTAATATGGGCTTTTATAAATGTAGTAATTAAATCTCTCAAGATTTATGTACAAGGTGTTCATGTGTTTGAAGTAACAATCAGATGACTTACTGAATCCACATAGTTTTCCATCACTTATTCTATTATTCACTATATCACTCAAGGAAGCAATAATAGCCTGTGACTAAATGAAATAGATTCAAAAGAAAGTGTTCTCATGACAATGTACATCTAAAAAGTATTCAGTGGAGGCAAACTGTCTGCTGAGCTAAATACACTGCTAGCTGTCACAGAAGAAAAAATTGTCATCAAGCACAGCATCTTAGTTTGAAGATATTCAAGGTGTATTTTGGTAAAGAATACCTAGGCTTTACCTTTATTTTTTTTTTTAAGATTTTATTTATTTATTTGACAGAGAGAGAGATCACAAGTAGGCAGAGAGGCAGGCAGAGAGAGAGGAGGAAGCAGGATGCCTGCTAAGCAGAGAGCCCGATGCGGGCCTCGATCCCAGGGCCCTGAGATCATGACCTGAGATGAAGGCAGAGGCTTTTTTAACCCACTGAGCCACCCAGGTGCCCTAGGGCTTTAACTTTCTAATGGCAAAAATCTGAGCCCTCTTGGAAAAGGGCATCATGGTTTTTTTTAACTTAGCTAGTATCCTAGCTACTGGGATGGGAGACATCTATCAAATATAACAAAATGAATAAATATTTATCAATTAGCTTTCATCTATTTCTGATCTTATATTTCTTTTGTGCTACTTAAGATTATGTAAATTATATTTATATGTAAAATGCTAATACTATATATGACATCATAAGTTGACACATATGTATTTGTATTCATACGTATCTATTATGCCTTGATACTTTTGAAAACGTTTACGATTATATTGTATTTATCACGACAGCTCCAAGAAGAAAAGCAGGTCAAATCTTCTTATCCTCATTTTAAAGATAAGAAAACAAAATTCCACAGCATTAAGAGGTTTGTTCAAAATTATATGAAGTCTAAATGGTGGGAGTTGGACTGAAACATTAACCTCTCCAAAATCACCATCTTGTTTTTGTAAATGATAGTGGCCCATAGTGGAAGAAAAGAATAATCAAGGCTGTATGGGGCAGAATATTGTTCCTGTGCAGTAGTTATTAAACATCTTACGATAAAACACATTCCCAAAGTATCGAAACTTGCTTTTACCTCCATTTAAACATGTATGCATAACCTTAATAATTAATATTTAAATGCTTCCTAAACATATGCCATAATATTGAATACTTTTAAAAAATAGCCTGTTGGTATCAGATGCATATGAAATTACTCAAAATCAATAGCCTAACATTTATAGAACTGTACAATTTTTGTAAAATTTTGTACAGATTTTTGTAAAATCTAAAGAAATAGTAGTTTTTCTGATTTTAGTTAGAAGAGAATGGAATTAAAATTCATTAAAAGTGTAACACTAAGTAGGAAATTAATGGAAGCATTCTAACTTGATTTATAACATATCAAAACCGCAGCTCCATTTCTTTAACATCTATGATTAAAAGAACTTCAAAAGAAAACAAAATGGGTTATCATTCTACCACTAGACAAGAATTAGCATAGCACTTTGGGCATCGTTTTTCTATTACTTACATTAGTCCTTCTATCTTTAAAAAAAAAAAAAGGACTGTCTCACTATTAGGTAATTGAGATTTTAAATGCCCCATGAGTTTCAAAACCTAATTTTGGCTTAATTTGAAAGGCCAAAAAAATTCACTGCAATTTCCTACTTTTAAGCAAAGCACCCTTTTTTGAGGAAAAGATCCCAGAAGGTTTGAGTCTAAATTATAAGGATCATCATTTCATTTACTAAACAATTTCATTTAGCAGTATAAAGATTTGAGCTAGTGCTCTGAAAGGATTCTGCTATTTGATCCAATTTATCTCTGTCCAACTTTACTGTTAAAGTACATCACAGGTACCGAGGAACACCTATCTGTGCGAACACACTGTTGAATGAGCACCTCAGGTCAATAGATTTTACTGTTTTACAACTAAGCTGCTGTTTATACTGTTTTCGGTATACTTGAGAGAGTCTTAGGCTCACTCTGTTCCAGGTCAAACCTCATCCCTGAATTTGACACGAGTCCCTAAATTCCTGCTCGTGGGTGAGGGAACTGAACTGTACAAAGCACTTCAGGTTCTGGTGTGTTCAAAACCTCGCAGATTCCTAGTTAACTGCTGAGACGGAAAAATGCACTTTTTATTAAACCTATATGACTAAAACATTAGGGCTCGTTATATAAGTAAGATACAGCGCCTTAAGTTGCAAATAGTAAAATAAGTCCATGTATTGGATCATGAGATGATCCTTGCGGCCTCCCTCCGCCAGTGTGGGAGAAAGAAGGGTCTAGGAATGTAATATCAACGAGTGATGCCTTTAACTATACCTATAATGTCCACTTCCCAAAAAAAGGTAAGATACTGATATGCTACAGAGTATTTCTAGAGCATGTATTTATCTAGAAAGACAAAATTATCTGATTATGATATTTGGTAAATATCTAAAATGGACATTCCTACCCTTCTGAGGCTGGATTTGTTTTTAGCAATGTTAAAATACAGGAAAAGTAAATTGGGGTAAACTGGAGAGAGAGATGAAGCATGAGACACTGTGGACTCTGAGAAACAAGCTGAGCGTTTTGGAAAGGAGGGCTGTGGGGGGATGGGTAGGGCTGGTGGTGGGTATTGAGGGCACGTATTGCATGGAGCACTGGGTGTGGGGCATAAACAATGAATCTTGGAACACTGAAAAAATAAAATAAAATATAAAAAATATACTATATATGCTTTATTTCATTGATTTTTTTTTTAAAGATTTTATTTTTTGACAGAGAGAAACACAGCTAGAGAGGGAACACAAGCAGAGGGAGTGAGAGAGGGAGAAGCAGGCTTCCTGCTGAGCTGGCAGCAGATGTGGGGCTCCATGTGGGGCTCAATCCTGGGACTCCAGGATCATGACCTGAGCTGAAGGCAGAGGCTTAAGCACTGACCCACCCAGGTGCCCCTTATTTCATTGATTTTCTAATTAGAGTTCATTATTATTGCAGTAGAATTATACCTGTTTCCCAAAATAAACTTGGTTGTTAACAATATATTGCAGCTGCATTCAGTGAATTTTAGAGAGAGGATACATACCTCACTTCTCAAATAATTTACATATTTAACAAATAATAACAAATATTTTTATTCTTAAAAGGACCATAGACATCAAAATTTATTTAGCTTAGCAGACTATTGATTTGTAAATATAGTAATTGTTTTATCTTTAATTGCCTTTAATGTACAAACAGGGGAAAAAAAAGAACAAAAAACAGAATTTACTAGGGTCCCTGGGTGGCTCAGTTGGCAGAGTCTTGATTTGGCTCAGGTCATGATCTCAGGGTCATGGCATCCAGCCCTGCCTCAGGCTCTACACTCAGTGGGGAGTCTGCTTGAGATTCTCTCTCTCCTTCACCCTTTGTCCCTGCTCCCTCTTTCTCTTTCTCTCTAAAATAAATAAATCTTAAAAAAAGAAAAGAAAAGAAAAGAGGATTTGGTAACAGAAATTTTAGGACAAGGCATAGTTTGTTAATTTGTAAATGACTATGTATTATGATGGAATTAAATTTCAAAATCAAATCACTGGAGCACAAAATAAGCTGTGAATGATCTTTATGATTAAAAATATAAAAACAAAACAAAGTTTTGCTTATTTGTATAGAATACCAATTTCACAGTCTTTAATTCTGGGCATACTAGTTCGTTCAGAAGATATTCAGACCTTACCAGAATTTAAGTAATTGAATAAGATTCTTATTTCAAACTTTAGTGGAATTTGTTTAATTTTCTATTTTATATGTCATATAGTTTTCAGCATCTAATTGTACTCATTAGGCAGTTTTGAAAGTTTATTTTCTATTTTAAAACATGAATTTTAGGGGCGCCTGGGTGTCTCAGTTTGTTGGGCGACTGCCTTCGGCTCAGGTCATGATCCCGGAGACCCGGGATCGAGTCCCACATCGTGCTCCCTGCTAGGCGGGAAGCCTGCTTCTCACTCTCTCACTCCCCCTGCTTGTGTTCCCTCTCTGGCTGTGTTTCTCTCTGTCGAATAAATAAAATCTTTAAAAAAAAACACAAAACATGAAGTTTAGAAATAAGTATTATTTATTAAAGTGATTAATCAATCCAAAATAGGACATTTGCCAATACTAGCCAACAAACTGCCAACTCTCAATTCCACTTTGCATTTGTGAAGAATCTAAGCATTTCTTATAAGTGATGTAATTCCTTTCACATTTCAAAATATCCTTATAATGGACTTAAAAGAAAAAATGTACAACATAAAACACTTAAGGATCACCCAGTAGCTCTGGTTAACTGTTAACATCAGTGATTTATGTATTATTTTAACATAATAACACATATGGCTTATTCCCAATATTCTATTTCCTTTAGTTTCCTCTACTCCAATTTTTTACATATAACAATCAGTTATAAAATAACTAGGGAAAGACAACTGAGTGGTTCAGTTGGTTAAGTGACTCCCTGGGGCTCAGGTCATGATGCTGGGGTCCTGGGATTGAGTCCCACATCAGGCTCCCCCTGCTCTGTGGGGAGCCTGCCTCTCCCTCTTCCTTCCAGAGCCCTGCTTGTGCTCACTCTCTCTCTCTCTGTCAAATAAATAAATGAAATCTTAAAAAAAAAACAACAAAAAAAAACTAGGGAATCATACTATATGGATTTTTAATTAGAAGTAATATTGAGGATTTATTGTCTCATTCTTAATCAGTTACTCTACCAAATGTCTATGCAACACTTTCAAATTCTTGTTACATGTAACTTGCTCAGTAGCTTCAAAATTGACTAGAAATGAATTTAAATATTAGTATCTAACAAAATGTAGAATTTGAAAAAGTTAAGTTGTAATGAACTTGGTTTTAATATAAAGTAATGATACATTTAAAAATCATAATAAAAGTCTGCTAAAATGTTTCTTAATGTGCTGGAACAACACACAGCCACCTTTATTTATAATAAATGAAACTGTAGTGCTAAGCTAATCAAATTCAGTGTTTCACTGAAACACTGTTTAAGAAACCCAAAATAAACTAAAAAATTAAAGATTCATTGCTTTATAATCAAAAGCAGTGAGATTTAAACTCCAATCAACGAGGTGATAAGATCATTTCTCAGTTGTGCTCTGAGTGGGAAGTTGTCAGGAACATTTGACATCTCTTTAGCTTGCTATCTCCTTTGTTCTTGTTTGCGAACCTCTTATTGATAGGTTAAAGCGCAAGACAGGAATAGAGGACAGCCACCATTCTATTAAAATTTATACGTCAGCATTTGTAAATACCATGTATAGTGTTAAAAGATCTGTAATTTCCAAAGGAAACATGCAGTATCTCTCATTTCCTCAGTTCTTGTTTTTTTGGGTTTTTCTTTTCTTTCTTTCTTTTTCCTGTATCTAATGGTGCCCAATTAATTTGGAACAATAAGAAATACCATTAATTAATTGACCTACTGTTGGAGCTATCAGGACTCTTACCAGAAAGAAAAACAATGAATGAAAAAAAAAATAAGACTATATCCAAATAACTACAAAAGTCACAAATCACTTTTTCTCACAGATTTAAAAGGGGTAATCTTTCAGTGAAAATACAATTTTAGTAATTTCACAAAACTTCTAGCAAAAGAAGGTGTTGAATTAATACATTTTTTAATCAACTAGTACTTTCAGTGAAGTCTTTAGATAGGGAAAGTAGAAGTATTAGCAGGTAAAGAGCTACAAGTTAAGAAAGTACTTGAAACATAAAAGCTGAGCCTTTCTTAGTATCAGAAACCAAGTCTCACTTTTGCCTTAGTCTGACCTGGTCACTTCTAATTCTAACCCTATTTTGATCTTCAATCTGAAGGCAGTAAGGTTCAACCTACATAGATCACTTCCTTCCAAAACTTTGATTTTTCTGTCATTCTTACAGGAAGGGAAAAGATTTCTGAATATCAGTGTATGCTCTCTATTCTGTAGCTGATAGTTCAAGTTACTGTAAAAATCCTGGGAACTTTTTTATAATAGTTGAGTTTCCATTAAACTTAGTTCTCAAATAGCTTCTTAGAGTTTATTCATCAAATAATTCAGGGTGTAAAAGTAGCACATAAACATTAATTGGACAGCCATTAAGTAGTATGACTGTTTGTTTTCAGTTGATAGAGGACATAAAACTCTGTACCCTGTGGTGGAAAACAATTAGGTCTTATGATGAACACACCATTAAATATACTAGTACCAGACTTAGACCCACTTCACTCTACCGCCTAGCAGTCAGTCGTAGTCAGAAGCCTGCCCAAGTTCTAGGAAGTCATATTTTTACTGTCATGACTTAGCTGCTTATAAATATTGTAGTGCGCCTCATGCCTTATGCTAATGGCAATGACTAATGGTTGTCATTATCTTCATTCAATCTCATAAAAAAACTTCCTCAGGAGAGACTGATCATAGTTAGAATGATGCTTAAAGTTAAACTGTTTTTCTAAAACACAGAATATAAAAAGCACTTAAGTACAAGAGGTTGGATGGATAATTTATTTTGTTTTGAGTATGTGTGACAACTGCTACTGTTGTTAAGTTTGCCACGAGCTGAATCAATACACCATATGGGAATGCCTTAGAGAGGCCTGTATGTGTGATTGCACAATACTTTAAATTGATCTGCTCATCGGGGACTATAGGAGAGGATGTATGACAGAGAAACCAGAAGACGGAATAAATCTGACACTGACTGGAGGTTCAGTGTTTTAAACAATGGAGGTGAGCCCCAGCATCTGTTTGATTTCATTAAGGCACTCTGCTTATAAGACAGGTGCAGAACACTTCATTATGGCCCCCCAAAGAAATGCTTAAATGGATGAAGCAGATATTTGCATCTGATAGAAGCTAAGTGGGACACTCAAATGAATGTCAAACAAGTGAGAGACTTTTGGTTTTATTCTACATTGCAGCAGCACCGCAGTTACGTGTGGATTCTCATACGTGCACAATTTTCATATGCCTTGCATCTTCAGAAGTTGAGGTTATGAATTTCTGTATTACAGAATAAAATCAACTAAAACGGAAATATATTTTGTTGAGAGATTGTGATGATATTCCCACGATTTTTATTAAAAGGCAGATGGGGGACAGAAAGTTCCTGAGGAGAGGTAAGATCATGCACCATACATGATACATCCTATGGAGCTTGTGTCTAAAGAGTTACCTTAGTCACCCTTCTCGACATCACCTTTTTGTCTTAGAGGAAAAGATGAGTGTTGTAGGCAAGAAGGATGCTATATAGGGGGCGTCCAGTAAATGCTGGTCGAGTGAAATGGGGGGTGGAATGGAGTAGAGTGGGACAGAACACAATAGACTAGGGAGATGTTTATTTGTTCCCTCCTAAATTCTACTTTGTTCTAAATTAAAAGGAGAAATAAATGTATGGATGGATGGGTGGGGAGTGATAGAGAAATTCAAAATAGAAGTTTTTCTTCTTCATGCACATTTTTATCAAAAAAGTAATTTGTGGGGCTCCTGGCTGACTCCATCGGAACAGCATGAGACACTTGATCTCAGAATTGTGACTTCAAGCCCCATCCATGTTGGGTGTAGAGATTATTGACATAAATAGATAAAAGATACAAAAATAAAAAAATAATCTGTTTCAAGAGTATAAATTACAATGTATATATTTGTTTTATTAAGATATGAAATTGCATAAGGGATTTCAGAAAGTTTTTCTTGAAGGTAATTAAAATATTTTTTTTAAGATTTATTTATTTATTTATTTGACAGAGAGAAACACAGGGAGAGATGGAACACAAGCAGGGGGAGTGAGAGAGGGAGAAGCTGGTTTCCCGCCGAGCAGGGAGCCCGATGTGGAGACCCAAGCTCGATCTTGGGTCTCCAGGATCATGGCCTGGGCCGAAGGCAGCTGCTCAACCAACTGAGCCACACAGGCGCCCCTAAAATATTTTTTTTAATTAAAGTGCACTTTCCAGGACCTAGTCAGAGAGACTTTAGGAAATCTTCAGCTAAATTACAAATACTATAAGAACATCATGCCTCCTATTTTGTCTCAGAGGATGTTGGGAAAAGGCAGCAGCATTATTTTGTGCCCATGTTGAATGTGACATATACATATCATCTTTCCAAAGAGTTCCATGTAAATTCTTCTGCACAGTCTAACACTGTCTTAGGAATTTGTTTTTAGCTAGGAAATACATTGCAGAGAAGGTGCCATGCATCCTGTTGTCCCAGTGTAATTATTAAGAGTCCCACCTTTCACTCTCAGACATGTCCCAGTATGGATGACAGATTATGGTAACCTGATCTATAAATAATAATAAAATTTTAATAATATTAAACTAACCTTTATTGGAAGCTTGCTGTTTGTCTGAGACTTTGAAATACTTTCATGTATAATGAATTCTTGGCAGTAACCCAATGAGGGAGATATTTTATTTCCCCCATCTTACAGTTGAAGAAACAGACAGAAAGATTGACTAGTGTGGCCTCCTCTCATAGTGGGCAAACCTGAAACCGGACAAAGGTCTGACTCTTTAAAAACATAGGTCAGATGAGAGACTGTGGACTCTGAGAAACAGAGGGCTTTGGAGGAAGGGGGTGGGGGAATGGGTGAACCTGGTGGTGGGTATCAAGGAGGGCACGTATTGTGTGGAGCACTGGGTGTGGTACATAAACAATGAATCTTGGAACACTGAAAAAATAAAATAAAACAAAGTATTAAAAATAATAGGTCGGAAGATGGTATACTATCTTCCTATCTTCCTATTTGCTGGTTGAAATGAATAACTTGGTTTTACTGAATACAGTCAAAGATTATCAATAGTTTTAATTTGTTATTCTTATTAGCTATTATAAGACTATATTTTTATAAGGAATGTATATTCTTTTAAGATGCAAAAAAAAGAGCACTGAACTGAGCTAAGTTGTAGTCCAAGATATTATCATTACTGTAATAATGATAACAACAATGATTTATTAAGTGACTAGTTTTTCTACTTAGGGCTTTCCCTATGTTCTTCTGACTCTTAAAATAGATTTGTGAGGCAGAACATTCTAATCCCATGAATGTGCACAGATTGCTTTAGCTACTAGCCCTAAATTGCCTCAGAGGTTAAAAGGAAGATTGAGGATCATTTCATTTCAGCCAGTCTCCCGGCTCTGACATTGTCTGACTAGAGAGATGTCTCAGGGAGTAACTGGTTATCAGGATATAAGGCGTGAAATCTGGACACTGAGGAAAATTCTTGGGGGTGAAGAGACTTCCCTAACACCTCATATATATATATATATATATATATATATATATATATATATATATATATATATTATCGTGCCTTAAGTGCTTACTAAGGGCCTACACTTTATAACTTTTTTCTTTTGTTTTTCTTCTCACCATAAGCCAGATGAGAAGAGAATTAGGATTTGAACCAATGTAAGTTTAACTCCACTATGCTAGAATGAACACCTTTCTCCGAAACTCTCTAGGGATTGCCCTAATTCAGGAAGCTTTCTGAAAAGCAATATTAAATAAAGATGAATAAATAATATTTGCTTATAATCAATTTTGTTCTCTTACTCTGTAAAAAAATATAGCTAGAAAAGCAGATATGATAGTATACATAGAGGTGGTTGAAAAGAAATTCCTTTTTTGAAAAAGAAGTGTAGAAATTCTTAACCAGTGCAGAGTAGGTTTTGCAGAAAATAAAGTAAATAGAAGTATGTGCCTACACCCAAAAGATGCTTAAGAGTCACTCGAGGGGATACGAGTATAAATGTACGAATATGGATTATATGCTATTATAAAATGCCAAATCCCATAGTGTAATTTGAACGGTGCTTCTTAACTGGGAATGATTGAGTGTGATGTGCTTTAAAAATACAAATTCGAGGACCATGTGTGCATTGACTTAATAAGTTCTGAGGTTAGAGCCTGGAAATGTGTATTTTCTAAACTCCACAGGTGATTCTGAAGTGACTATGAATAACAACCACTGATTAAAATACGTGTGGACCACATTAATATGTTAATTATGCAGCTTTAAAAAGAAGAGGTTAATCTGGGCTGGGATTTTAAAAGAGGGCTTCCCAGAAGAGGTGAGATTTGGATGAAAAGTCAGATAAGGACAGAAGGTAGGTGAAAGAGAACTTTTTTTTTCTCTTTAGCTCACAACAAAATCTTGCCTTTAAAGTTTTTTTGCCTGCATTTCAGATTCCTGTTGGATTAACTGGATAATAAAATTTATAACAATAAATACCTGGAAATGTTCCATTATCTTCTAATATTAAACTCAGGTTTAAAGCCTTGCTTGAAAGCATGTATATTATTGCTTGAAATCTCGTATGTTATTATAGATTATACATGGATTATACATATGGGGGAAGATGTATCTGTTTACGGATATATAGGTAGAGAGTATAGAGTTTACTACTTAAAATAAAGAATTTTTGTCATAATTAGTAAGTGCAGTTTAGACAGCAAACTGCCAAGGATAAAATCGATATTTTATTCGAATTTGAATTCTTAAATCTTTATCCTAGGGATTGGCATCTAAAATGTGCCTGACATATATTTGTTTGTTGAAAAAATGAGATATTTAGATTTATCCAGTTTATTCATTCCACCTTGGGGGGGGGGGAAGATCCCAATAGTTTCCATTTGAAGGATCAAGTATTTTATCTATGAAGGTTTTGGTTAGTTAGTTAACTTGTTTCTTGACCCCGAACCAATAATTTGGCAAAGACTTTCAACAACTGTTACTTTATAAGAGTAAGATTTCAGGCTTTTTCTTTCCCAGTAGAAAGATGGAAAAGGCAAAAGAGTTGCAAGCATCTTAACGGGAGGGGCATTTCCCATCCATGCTTGCGTCCAGAGCAGCTGGTAAATCCCTCTTATTTGATCAATCTCTCCATGGATGACAAAATCACCAAATCTGTCAGTGGGAAGGAGAAAGCCTTTATAAGTAAGCTTTCCCAAGCTCTCTGCAGATCTGCTTTTTTTGTAGAACAGGCTTGCTTTGCCATTGTTTTGGTTTGGGTTGTTAACAGTTTTAAAGGCATGACTGTCAGAAAGATCACTGAGAATCTTAAAGTTGCTGCATTACGTCTTCCCAGCACCAAACAAGCCAAGCTTCCTTAGCATTTTGTTGTTCTTATTGTTGTAAAAAAAAAAAAAAAAAAGTCAGAAGATATTTATATTCCCCCTGTGGAATTTTATAATGCTTTTGGGAACAGTTTCATTGACAAGAAAAATAATAGGAAGAAGAAAGAATAAACAGAAAACAAAACACAGATGAGAAAAGAATATGATGACAGAAAGCTCTGAATTTATTATTCATATATGTGTTTTGGAGAATGAAGGAGGGAATAGAAGGCATCACATAGTGTTTAGTTGTGGACATGTACTTGTAAAACATTTTTAACATGAGACAACTGTGACAATAAAGGTAGATACTTATTTTTGGTATTAGAGAATGGACAGGTAAGATCCAGAAGAGTGCACTTGGGCAGAAGCAACTGTCACAGCACAGGATGCCTGTCAGCTCAGCCTCAGTGCCACTCAAAGGAAGTCCGGCTGTCCATCCGCATCGTTTCTGGTTCATGGATGTGGCTCTAGGCTAGAGGGGCTTAAATGGCCACTTTCCTTAAAGGACTATTGGATGAACTCTTGACATGACTAGACTCTGTGACACAAACATGGAATTCTTAGGCAGACCCAAACCCAACTCCTCCAGATTGCTAATTGGAATCTTAGTGACTGTATCGGCAGCAAAATAATGTAAGGAACTTCGGTTTGAGAAACCTTGGCTCAAGGTATGTATCTCCTGATCATCATATGAATAGTTGCACTTTTTCCACCTCCCCTCCCCTCTCTCTAGATGCTAGAGGAGCAGCACCTCATCCCAGACAAGCCTGATTATCATCAGTGAAAAGCACTCAGACATAAACATGATTACAAAATTCATTATAAGTAGTGATTGAGCACTGAAGATATCTAAAACAGTTTAATTCATATCAAGTTGCATAAAACATCTGAAAATAAAATGAATATGTGTTTTAGGAATACTTCAGGAGTGGATCATCACACGCATGGCATATGTGCCATCCTGGGTACAGCAGCAATTTGAATCAGCCACTGGGGTGCTAGAGCCATAAGCCAACGAGATCCAGTTATCTACATCTCTTCTCAACTAAGCATTCAGTGACTTCATTTTGGTATCTCGAAATAGACCCTGGAGGAATTACGCATGCCATGGAAACTGTCAAGGGCTTTGTCTTAGTCTAGTCTACTCAGGCTGTTATTTAAACAAAAACAAAAAACAAAAACAAAAACAAAAAACACAGAGCAGGTAGCTTCTAAACAACAGAAGTTAATTCCTCAGAGTTCCATAGGCTGGGAGTGTGAGATGGGGGCTCCCTCCAGGTTGCAGCCTTTTCCTTCTAGCCTCATGTGGCAGAGCGGCTAAGGAGCTCTGTGGAATCTCTTTTATGAGACCACTAATCCCACTCATGAGGGCTCCGCCTTTGTGACCTAATCATCTCCCAAAGGCCCCACCTTCTAACAGCATCACCTGGGAGTGAAGACACAACATGAATTGTCGGGGGGGCAGAACAAAGATTCAGACCTTAGCATGTGACAAATTAGAGCTTTTTTTCTCTTTTTTTCCTCTTTGGCAGAAAGGAAGTGAGCCAGTTTATCAGCACACAACTGAGTTACACACACATTTTAGAAGAAGAAACCCAATATAAATATATGTCTAATTAAGAACATTGCTTGTTAGGTACATATTTAAAGAATATGCTTAAGATGCTTGCTGAAGATGGATAGTATTTTGTTAGACTGCTAGGGCTCATTTCTCTTATTATGCTAGTTAACCTCCCTCTCTTAGTCCCTCTCTCCTTAAAATAAGAATATAATAATACCTACTTCATAGAATTATCCTGATGATTCAATGAGTTAGTACATGTGATACCTTTTCATGGTGTCTGGCATAGGAAAATACTTGATAAGGATTTTCTATTACTATCAGCAGGAGATGAAACTATATGTTATTCTACAGTCTTCTCCTACAAGACTGCCTATTTTCCACGTTATTTTCCTTATTGAGCTTCTATATCTCTTAGAAGCCTGTACCTAACTTCCGTAAGTTCTGTGAAGATCCGTAAAATGAAAGCATATCAAATCACTTCGAAATGCATAAAGTACTATGTAAATGAAAGGTGGAATAATTATGTTAAAGGCATCACCTTGAATTTTGTTTATACTGCATCTTTGAAATGAGCGTCAGATCTTTCCTCCAGGCAGTTACTGCTCTTACAGAAACAAACACAGATGGTGCCGAACCTCCTCCTGAATAGTTCTAGGCAACGGCATTTATCAGAATACCCAGGTCACTGAATGTGCAAAGACTAAAAACAGACCCCACATCCCAGTGTCAGGCCAGCATGGTGATTTAGGCAAATAAACCTTTGTTGGATAATTCAAGGATCTTCTGATTTGTCGAATGTACTAGCACAACAAACAGAAAATCTTACATGTAGGCTAAGTTTTACAAAACAGGACATTAAAATGCAATTTCTTTTTGAGAAAAAAATCAGTTTTCTTTATGGATGAGAGTTTCTAGCTAAATTAGAACTAATTTTGGGGGTGTGCATGCAGATGTTCTGATTTTACGTTGACCTCCTAGCCAAGCAAAGCAGGGAAAGGGAAGAAACATGACTTAAAGTTAGGTTTCCTTCTACTGAAACCTTCTAAGAGCCCAGTGTTTGGAGTGCAGTCTTCCTTTCATTGGCAAGATAATCCTGCGATTTCTATAATGTAACTCTCTTGATGGGGTCTTGGGCTTGTCTGTCCTTGGATCCATTCCTTGCCCTCCTTCTGGCTGACTGGGGGACAGAAAATTCTGACCCTGAGGCTTCCTTTTCTAGCACCCAGTCTCAGGGGGACTGTTGCTAGTTTCTGCCAGTGGAACTTGGGAGTGGGGACATTGGGAGAAAACGGGGGATGGGGAGGAAGGGAGCAGTCAGGGCACTTCTCTCAACTCTGTTTGCCTCCTGCACCTTCGCAGGCAGCTGCTGTGTCTCTTCTGTGCCCTCCTCCCACTTCTGAAGTCTGCCATGTTCCAGTTCTTACCCGGTAACCCATGGCTCCTGGGGTTTCGGTACCCTCTCTTCATGCTGTTTCCCTCCAGCTGGGGTGGGTGCTGGCTTGCTCCGCTCACTGAATCTCCTGTTGCTTCACTTTTCTCTGGTTGACTTCTATCTCTTTCATCACTTGTTTCATGCTTTAATCAATTGTCTGCACTTGAATCCTACATTTAACGAATATTCGAGTGAATCTCGTTTTCCTTGGCTGGACTCTAACTGACCCACAATCTAAGGCCACCTGCTCCACTGACTTCTTAAGCAAGAACAAGTAACACTGCACTCATCATAAAGATCTCAGAGGTTCTTCTAGAGCATGAACTCCTGCAATCACTGTACCCTTCGCAGCCCTTCTCGTTTGTTTAAAGGATGAGTCCACCTTAAGTCTGAGCTGGGCCCCTTCTGAGCTGGAAGCAGAGAAAAATGTTTTTCTTTGTTTCTGCTAACCTTAGAGTCACAAGACTGCATTACACTGGTCAGCCTAGAGTGACCCCTTCTTCAAGCCACACCCTTCAAATTCACCTCCAGGCAGAGGTTCTCACAAATGTTAATACCCTTCCTAGCAAGAGGCAAAGGATGCCAGAATCCCCCAGATTATTTCCATATGAAGGACAGGATCCGTATGCAAGCAGGGAGCTGTTATGGCGCCAAAATTCTGTCCCTCTGCTTTCTTTCCATGAAAGGAAGTTTGGGCCCCAAACAATTCAGTATCTTAAAATGGGTTTAGGAGGTTTAAATTAGTTCTGTGAATATCGTCTCAATCCTGACTATCAAATTAGGGTGGTACGTCCCGTGTATTTTTTAAACTTAGTTTGAACTCTGACATTAAAACATACCTTCCTGCTGAGTTTCTAAAAAGAGTATCTTGTGAAGGTTTTTCACATTTTCTCCCTCACCTTAAATTATTGCATTACTCACGCTGCTCCCCCTTCCTGAAATGACGCCTTTTTTCCATTAATTCTCAATCAAATAACCATCTTCCCAGGAGTGGTCTCTAAACTTTCCTACTCCTCATCGGGTGACGCCACCTGTCCCCTGTCTGTGTCCCCATACAGCATTCTGTGAAATATATGCATGTCTCTCACTCTGTCTTGAATTAGACTATAAGCACCGAAATGACAGAACTACATTTACTTTTTGCAGTCCTGTTGCTCCATAAATTCTTGGCACTGAGGAATTATTCCAAAGATATTTGTTAAACTGTGTCTGAACACTCTAAAAGGTCCAAGGTCTCTCATGCCGGATGATTATTAATTTTCAGATCATGGAATGAAAGGTCTATTGTTTTGTTATGAGGGGTATTTTAGTAACAAACACATAAGAGACACTGGTTCTTTCACAAAATGCTTAGTCCTTGTGCCCCACATATAGAAGTACTAAGTTTTATTAAGCAACATTGATAAGCAGGGAAATAGGCACACAAGAGGAAGGCACACAACCAGCACCGTAACTGGTTTAGAACAAAGCATCTCAAATCTCTGCCTTGTTTATTATCCTTCAGCAGAAGTTGCATCTTCTGTGTTTGGCTTCCTAAATCTAAGGCCTTATTTTCAGTGTTCATCTAAATATATTCCCACTGCCTTCACCATCAATTAAGTAAATGCCGTGGCTCTAACTCACTTCCTTTGAAAAGGATAAGCTCAACCATGCTCTGTTTATTCCCTTTTTAATGGATCTCCTTGCACATTTTGGTCCATTGCCTCCGGGGTCATTCCTCATGCATCTGTTTATTCTACCCAATTAGACTCAGATCTTCGTGGTCAGAGGTACTTTCCTTTTCTATCTCCGCACAGCATGGTCATAACATAGGCTTGTGAATTAAATGTCTTCTATGTTTCACCAATATCTGTGCTAATCTTTTTAGTTCCTTGTCAAATGACCATGTTGGTGTGTTCACTGTGGTAACAGCCATGGGCATTTGGTCATCCACACAGAACACAGCTCTGAGCTCTCCCATCATTCTAGATCAGAGAATCTGTGAACAAGGCAGAGCAGCACAGGGACTTCAAGACCCCCCTCTACCACTGTCCTTTAGAGCCAGGACTATCCTTCAGCTACTCACTCCCAGGGCCTCACTGTGGCCTTCCTTGTAGTTCCCACCGTCAATAAGTAATTCCCTGTCATTGAACCTGTTCATTTCTGTCATAGCGCTTTGGATAATTCATAACTATATACATATGTAGAGTATATGTAAAATAGGAACATAAAGTAAATACACAAGCTAAATGTATACATATATGTATACATATGTGTACAAAGTATATGCATATATATGCATAAGTAATATAACCCCAAAACTCCATATGTGTGACTGTACATATGTGTGTGTTTTATGTTTTCATTTTCTATTTCCCTCCACAGATTTTCTTCACCGTCTGACTTGCTTCACTACTTAACACTCAGGCTTAATAGAAATCTTGGCACATAGTGCACACTCAGAAATATTTGTTGAATAAATAACATGTGACTGAATGAAGCTACAAGAGCAGAGAATTCTTTCCAACCTTCATCACATCAGATCTTAAGTTGCACTGACCGAAAAGTGAAACGAGAACAGAAACAGACGCATAGAAAAGTGAAGGAGTCAATGTTCTCTCTACTACAAAATTTCATAGACTTACAATGTCTCCTCTCAGAAAAAGGTTCCCAGACTTCTCTGTTTTTATCTTGAGGGAAGAAAGAAGAAGACAAGAACGTCTTTTCTTTTCACTATTGTTGGTGCTACCCACTAATAAAAACTACAAACATTTTAGTAAAAGTCAGTAATTTCCAAATAGTGTAGCAAAAAAAAAAAAAAAATGCATTGGACATTCCTACATTTACTGCTGCAGCCTTCTGCTTCTTCCCTATGAGGACAATCCTGACGTCGTTAGGATGCAGACCTCGCCGGTCCGGCCACTAGAAAGAGTGAGCAGGACAGCATCGCAGCCGAGAGCAGCAGAGTCCGGAAGCTGACAAGGACGGTGAGCCGGGCGCCTGATTGCACGTCTCGGCCCCACTGGTTCCTGACAATGAAATAAGAGGCAAGTTGGCAACCTCGCTTTGTTTCTGTAAAATGGAGTGGATACTAATTCCTAACTCACAGGGCTTCTTACTGGATCGAAGAAGTTAGAACACGTAAAGCCCTTAGAATAATGCCTGGTACATAGTAAACACTCAGTAAATGCTCACTAATCCTATATTCTTATTCTTTGGATTGCTATTTTTGTGACCAATTCCAGATTAAGGCAGGTGTACTTCTATTACAGAATGGATAAATTCCCACTAAGATGGAGCAAGGGAATAAAGGGAGAATGTACATATAAGTAACAGTAAGGGATAAAAGGGAGTAGAGCCATAGATGCATTTGAAATGTAACATGGCATGGTACAAAGTGAGAATTCTAAGGTTTTGTTATGTCCTCTTGAACAGATTTTCTTTCATTCTTACTCCTGGTAGAAAGTGTTCCTTCATATCTCTTGTACATACCAAATAATGAAGTTTACTTTTCTTTTACCTTTCTTGGTGTGAAAATTTGGAGAAGAGCTGATCACGATCTACTTTTTAATAACCCCCAGCCAAAGCCAAACAAAAACAAAACAAACACCCCAGCCTTGCTGAGGAATCACAAGGGATTTACTTCAATGATTTCCAGCTTATTCATTTAAATCTAAATTCCCCATAGTTGTTTGAATTCCTTTACCTCATCAAGAAAGGCAATAGATTTCCCATGGTAACCATGTAACATAAACAATTAATACCTTTAGTTCTTTAAAAAAAGAGGAAAAAATCCTCTACTTGACTGTACCTTTCCTGCTTATTTGCTCTTTATGAAAGGAGGCAATATATTTCATTTCACAAATATCTATTTAGTTTCTATTATGTGCCAGGCACTACATTAGAAACTCAAGTTCTGTTTTGTTTTTTTTGTTTTGTTTTGTTTTGTTTTTTTCTGTTTTCATGAAGCTTAGAGTCTACTGGGTGATATATTAAGGAAGACTCGTGATGTAATGAGCACTGTGTATTCTATAAGACTGATCAATCACTGACCTCTACCTCTGAAACCAATAATACATTATATGTTAATTAGGTGAATTTGAATTTTAAAAATGGGGGGGAAAGCCTAGAGTCTGGAGAGGGTATGAAGCAATAAACAAAGTATACATTATCTCAGTTATAAATTGAGATCACTATAGCCCCAGAAATAAATGGAGAGCTTGAGTTAGAACAATGAGGGTGGGCGGAGGGCAGGGTGACAGCTACGTGAAGGCCCCACTGAGGAAGTAACATTTAAGCAACACCCAAAGGAGGAAAAGGAAAGAGCCATTCAGACTGCTGGGGGAGGAGCACATTTCACGCAGGAAGAACAGCAGTACAGAGATCATGGTGTGAAAACGAACACGCACAAGTCACTGGGCCTGTCAGTGGGCACTGGTGAGCAATGGGAGGGGATGGTGTGAGAAGAGCGAGGACGGTGAGATCACGCAGCGCTTTGAGATTGGCATGTTCTCTCTATGAACCGAACACTGCTCAAGGGCATATAAACAAAGAGCTAGTGTAAACAGGATCTATGTTTCAAAAGATAACCCTGGTGGCTATACGGAGAATTCATGGAAAGGGAACATTAGTAAAATAAGAAGACAACCTGGCAGAGTATTACACCATCCAAGCAGGGGAGATTTTCAGCTAACCTGGAGAGCTGGCAATGGAGATGTAGAGAACTAAATATGAGGGATGCTTATAAGGTAGAAATGACAAGGTTTGATTAATTAGACTGGAAACAGAGGAGCCATGTATGACTTCCAACTTCCTGCCTTAAATCTGGATGATAGCGGCATTTACTGGAAAGGGAAAACTGCGGACTGCACCAGGAGTTCTGTCTTGGTCGTGTCAATTTTATGATACTTACGTGACACCCCAATGCAGATGTTAAATAAGCATTTGATCATATTGATGTGAAGCTGTCATATAAATAAGCCAAAGATGGCCCCTAGGTCATTTCTTTTTTCACTGCAGGCTGAGACCCATTAGCTCAAAAGCCCGCCAGAGACAATATCAAAGTTTTACACATCCATATTTTTAAAAAGCCCAAACAAGCAGATTTTTATAGCCATTTAGAGTCTGCCTATTTTGCATTCCCCTGAAAAGCCCACCCCACATGGGCTAGCACTAAATAAGCCTTGGGGCCATGGAGACTCCAAACCCACACCCCCTTTCTGAGCTCTCTGACCCCAAAGACTGCCTGCCAGGTTGCTGAGCCAAAGCCACAGTGCCCACACAGGGCAGCTCTCGCCAACCCTACCCGCCACCGCCCTCCCCCCAGGAGATCCCTTGTCCTCCTCCCCTTCCGAGTAGCAGCCCTGGGCCCTTGTCTGCGGACAGCCTCCTGTGGGGAGGGACTTTCCCAGAGAACCTAGCAAAGCACCTCCCTAGGAAGTTTGTGTGTGCTACTGCCACCTTGTGGTCACATCCTGTTCCTTGCTCAGCCACAAAACACCCTGAACCTCCCTGCTAAGATTCAGAGGTCTACCTGGAAATAATTAACACAGAGATGGCCCTAAGGGCCTGAGGGCCAATGACCCTACTTCCAGAGGAGTCTACAGAAATAAGGCAGGAAGACCCAGGACTGAATCTGAAATATCAGAATGTGAGATCTAATGAAGAAGAAAAACACGCAAACTCACCTACTTGATTAATTCTTACTCATATTCTATCACTCAGGCCAGACACTGGCTCTTTTAAGACAAAACCCCATTTCTTCTCTGTTAGGCCAAGCTGTGTTAGAATGACCACCCTCTTCTCTGCGCCTGTGGTTTTTCCATGTTATTGCTATGCCACGTATTACGGGGTATTATTTGTCCTCTCCCCATGAGGCTGACCTTGAGGCAGAACATGGTTCACCTCTAAATTCCAGGGATCTATCACACCACCCGATAGACAGTGTAAAATAAAGATATTCATATTTCTCAACAGATGAATGAATGCACAGTCTGACTGTACTAGAATGGGTGTAGAAAAGGCTAGAACTGATAATGTGGTGGCAGAGAGCTTCAAGTGTCTAGGGAACACTTAGAACATCTTTTGTTTCATGAGCATGGTATTACAGCCACTCCTCTTTTTCATTCTGAAGCCAGATTCTACTCTTACACTACCTAGAGACGTTGGGACACTGGGCTCCCATGTGTTGCTCCTCTAAATACATATGTATATGTGTGTATCTCTATAAGTAGAGATAATGGAATACATGAAAATATTTCAAATAGGCAGCTAACGTCATAAAAACTAAAGACGGCATAATACTGAGGAACTTTTTAAAGAATACCTTAAAATATTGTTATGCTAATTTGATTATGCTTCTTTGTATGAAATTTGAAATTTTTTTAAAAGGGCATGTTAGATCAATTTGTTTAAGATTTAAATATCAGTCACATCTGAGACAATTTTCTGTCCTTAAATGGAACCCCTTTTTGTGATTTCAGTGCTGTTATCTTCTAATTCTTATTCAGAGGAGCAAGGCTGGTCCAAGAATACTATGGATGCATTAGACCATTGCTTCCATATATTTTCTGCTAAGATACATGTTCATCATTCACAATTTGGCCTTTGAAAATAAAAACTAGTACTAGAGAAGTCTGTGACCTCTACAGCACAGCATTTAATGACTAACATTAGAACAAGCATTCATAAATACTTCATAGCAAAAAAGAAATAAGTGAAATGCATAAAAGGTGATGGAGGCTAATTAAATAATAGGCATTTATATCCACAGAAGGTCTCTAAACACATGGAAGTACAATATCCTCTTCTTCTTAACTATGAAACAGAACTAGTTGTAAGACATAATTAATGAAAGTTTTCAGCATAAAAGATAAATAACCAGCAAGTTTTTGGATATTAATTATGAGAAGCACCCTGATTTCTAAATTTTAAAAAGTGTAGCTTATAAATGTTTTTTTAAAAACCCAGTGTGTCAGGCGCCTGGGTGGCTCAGTGGGTTAAGCTTCTGCCTTCGGCTTAGGTCATGATCTCAGGGTCCTGGGATCAAGGCCCACATCGGGCTCTCTGCCCAGCAGGGAGCCTGCTTCCTCCTCTCTCTGCCTGCCTCTCTGCCTACTTGTGATATCTCTCTCTCTCTCTCTCTTTCTCTCTCTCTCTCTCAAATAAATAAATAAATAATCTTAAAAAAAAAACAAAAAAACCCTGTGTGTCATAACTAAACTAAACTGAATTAATTTCTATGTCAGAAAGAAATGGTTAGCAAATGTTTTAGAATTCAGTATTTAAAGTTATGTAGTTATCTGTGATTATTTATAACTGTAGATAATTACATATTAACTTACATAAACATTATGTTTTATTGACTTACTGATATTTGTTGGTGAAAATATTGACTGGGATTGGTCCCTCCTTTGAGACATAATATAAATAAAATCATAAACCTAAGTATGAATATCCCACACAACCAATTTATTTTCGTTGCTACTACCAAACATATTTTCTTGTTTTAGCATTTATAGAATGCTTTCACAATCATTTCTCCCTGATCTTATTTTATGGTTAGATCCATAAAAGTAGAGATTCTACAGATGATAGAGCTGTACATCGTTTTCTACTTGTTTTTTCTGAATAAAAATTAGATACAAAAGAGTCCAAATACCTAACAAATCGTTCTGTTTGCATAGGTGATGAAGTGTGTTTTTTTGGAAGGTGAGGAGGGGGTTATGCTTGCCAAGAAATCTCAGGGACTTTTCTGAACATACACAAAAGCCAAATTACAAAGGCCATATTCTTCACAACTTTGTAAGTTCAAGATACCAGAATAACTATCTTCTTAATAATGGACAGATCAATAATATGTTTTGATGCATCTTTTTATAATTCCCAAGTGATTTACATTTGCATACCAAGAATAATGCCCATATAAATTTTTTTCTCATATAATAAATGGTCCTTGAGAGATGAGTTTATGTATTTTTTAAAGGTTTTATTTTATTATTTATTTGACAGAGAGAGAGATCACAAGTAGGCAGAGAGGCAGGCAAAGAAAGGGGGAATCAGGCTCCCTGCTGAGCAGAGAGCGCAATGCAGGCCTCAATCCCAAGACTCTGAGATCATGACCTGGGCCCAAGGCAGAGGCTTAACCCTCTAGCCAACCAGGTGCCCCCCCCCTTTTTTTTCTAACCCATGAAAAACAACACAGAAGCAAAAAGGTAGTTGTCCTCTGGAGGACAGACACATACTGTGTTGTGGGGTTTTTTGTTTTTTGCTTTTTTGGCCCTGCCTACTTTTTCAAACTAGAAGGGCTCTCTAAACACAGACAGTTGGGTTTTTTGTTTGTTTGTTTGTTTTAAGTTAATTTTGCAACCAATTTTTTAAAACATTTGTTTATTTATTTTAGAGAGAGAAGGAGAGAGCACATGTGAGAGCAGAGGAAGAGGGAGAGTAAGAATCTCACGCAGACTTCCCTCTGAACACGGAGCCCCAGATAGGACCATCCCAAGATCAGGACCCTAAGATCACGACCCGGGCAGAAACCAAGAGTCAGAACCTCAATGGACTGAGCCACCCTGGTGCCCCTAAACACAAACTACTGTGAGGTACATGGTGCTCTGAGAGTTTATCTGGTGTTCATTGTAGAAAAACGTGCCTCTATTTACAGCACCGTACGGGAATAACATTCCCGTAACTGGGAACTTCCAAAAGGAAAGGTTGCCACTATTGGAAATATCAATGCTTTCTCGCCGACATAGGGAATTGCCAAAATCATGCTGTTACTGAGCAACTGAACATGGTTCCAAGCATTTCGCAGGGACTGATTCATTTAATCCTCTCGGCAACCTTAAGCATAGGTGTTATGCTGTCTCTGTTTTACAAAAAAGGAGACTGAGGCTCAGAGTTTTTAAATAACTTTCCATAATCATACAACTTGTAGATGTTAAACTGAGTAAAAACACAAGAAACTGTTCAAGGCCCACACATACAAAAATGTGTGTTTATTGAAAGAACTATGAAGGATGCTCCCTCATCATAATCATAAGCCTAAATAGCACAGTTTTATTTTCATGACAAATCGGAGGTTACATAGAGAAAATAAGGGTGAGACATTATCAAATGAGTTGTAAAAAGTAAATATTTTTTTCCCTGACAAATGTTTTCCCAACACATTTGACCACCCATCACACCTCTACTGCTTTCCACATACAATTGCATTCCAGGAAATTCTATGCTATACCCTAAGGCTATCCATCTCCCAGACCAGAGCCCCAGGGACTACTCAAATACATTTCCCTCCAAAATTCTTTCCTGTCTCCCTTCTCTCCAGAATAAATTTCTTTTTTAAAATTTTGAAATTTCTGATATACAGTAGTAGTTAGTTGATATTTGTGATATAAGCTCTATCTAGCGAATTTCTTAAACATATATATATACATATATATACACACACACACACTTAAACACACACATATGTATGTCTATATGTATACAGATCAGAATACACACACGCACCCTATAATTTACACATTCAAATGAGCTCTCTTTTAAGTGGCCAGCATGGGGAACTATGCATCATCCAAATAATTTTTTAAATTCCTTTTGGGAGTTGGCTTTAAAGAACTACATCTAAAGGGATGCCTGGGTGTCTCGGTCAGTTAAGCATCTGCCTTCTGCTCAAGTTATGATCCTGGGGTCTTGGGGTCCTGGAGTCCTGGGGTCCTGGGATCCTAGGATCAAACCCCACGTCAAACTCCCTGCTCACCAGAGATTCTTCTTCTCCCTCTTTCTCTGACCCTCCCCCCTGCTCATGTTCTTGCTCTCTTTCTCTCAAATGAATACATTTTTTAAAATCTTAAAAAAAAAGAACTACATAAGTATCCGCATGATAGTCTCATCCTTTCAGAATTGAAGAATTTCTAGAAGGAATCAAAACTATTTGGAAGAAATTAAAATTGAGACTATCAAGTAATGAAATTGATTTTCTTGCAAGACTTAGAAATTGGTTCTGAGAACAACTACAAAAGTAGATTCGAACATATATGTTAGACTATGACGGTATCATTTAAATAGTCACATAGGCTGATGACATGCCTGTTCTGGAGAAGCGAATGCAATTTGTTACATCATATGAGGGGTTATTTAAATGCCTTCAAACAAATTAAATATATGAAATCCTTGGGTATATAAGACAATAGGTAAGAAAGGAAATAATGAAAATAAGTGAGTGCCCCACCTCGATAAAAATAGAAAATAAAAAAGCTCACTGAAAAAAAAAAAAAAGCTTCTCTTACTGAAGTAAACGGTGGGTAACAGGAATTATCTTCTTTTAAGTCTTTTTTTTTTTTTTTTTTTAATCTCTGGAGGTGTCCTTTGAGTTATAGCTACTAAACCTCAGAGCTTCCCAGGCATGATATTAGAAAAGTGACTAGGTTTGAATGTAAGCAGACCTGGTTTTGAATCAGATAGACCATGTACAGTTAAGTTACCCGATCTCTCCAAGTCTCAATTTTCTCATCTAGACAGCTGTTAAACTGAGAGGATTAAATGTGACAATGTGAAGACGCACTTAGCCTAATGCCTGGGAGAGCCGCAAGTAAATAGTGATAATTTATTTGATAATTAGAATTTAAACACCGTAATGTTTAAATGTGTGAAAACACTGCTTTGCCTTGATTTCTATCTTTGCCTAGAATTTTTAGTATTCCTTCTACCAGCTCTTTAACCATAATTTGCTAAACATATCCTAAGGAGAGACCCCTGTGCCAGAGACTAAGGATACAAAGTTGAAATGAATATTCTCGAAAGCTTATGATTGGAGAACTGAAGCTTATACCAAATTATAATACCAATGAGAGGAAATAGTCCACGAGGCTATACAGGAACAGCTGTAGAAACTGAGGGAGAAAGAGGCTGATTCTGACAGAGACAGGACAGAGTTTGGTGCTACACAATGTAGAATGGGAAGATCTCAGGTAGGAATGTATGGAAAGAGAGGCTGTAAGTCATTAGAACATTAATAAGCCAAAGAATGGAGACCCAACAGTGTATTCTTAGGGAAATACAATTAGTTCTGTTGATTTACAGCTTTAAGTGCTTAAAAGAAGTCACGCTGAGAATGTAAACTCCAGACAGATTGGTGAAGCCTGGAATGTTGAGTGAACAAAAGTGGACTTTCATGGAATAGGCAATGGTAAACCACTACAAGTTTTTGAACGTGGGATTGGTATGGTAAGTGCCATATTTTAGGAAGCCTAATCTGGAACTACCCAATAGTGCGTGTTGAAGATGAAAAGATTAGAAGCAATAAGACCACCAGGAAAGATGCTGAAGTAACGCACAGGGAAAGGGAGGTAAACTGTTGTCAACAGAAAGAAGGGTGTAGGGGCACCTGGGTGGCTTCAATGTATTGAGCATCTGCCTTTGGCTCAGATCATAATCCCAGGGTCTGGGATCAAGTCCCGCATTGGGGTCCCTGCTTAGTGGAGATTCTGTTTCTCTCTCTCCCTCTGCCCCTGCTCATGTGTTCTTTCTTTTGCTCACTCTCTCTCTAATAAATAAATAAAATCTTAAAAGGAAGGAAGGAAGGAATGTAGGAAGGAAGGAAGGGAGGAAGGAAGGAAGGAAGGAAGGAAAGAAGGCATAATGGTGACTGAAAGCTGGAAGGGTAAAGGACTTTTTTGGAAGTTGTGTTTCTTTATCAAGCATAAGACTATAACTTAGATTTTATGCTTTGGGGGTGGTTTGGGGCATGCTTTTGGAGATAACCAAGGTTGGCAGCTTTTGGATCTTCACATGAAGGGGTTGTAAAGAGAAACTGGTCTAGGAAAGTCGAAACAAAGATGGAAAGACAATAATGAGTATGAGCGAAAGACCTGGCAATACCCAGTTTAATATTCAAGTTACACATTTATCTGTGTTCTGTCTTTGCCAACTTTCTTTAGCATTTACTGCTTGGTAATGACCGTAGCTTCTGTATCAACTTACCTGATCTCTGGTATGTCTACTAAAGAAAAGTTCTCTTCATATCATTTCTCTTCCATGATATTAAGGATGAGTGGATTCAGTTCAGCTAGCAAAGATAAAAAAATTATTCTTCGCTTTTGACAGAGCTGTTGGCCATTCTCTGAATAAGAGAGTAAGTCTTCTGGGATCAGGGGCTGGCTACTAGGTTGACACTGATCTCCTTCAAGCCAGATCATTATGAATTATAAAAAGATGGTCCTTAGAGAAGAGCAAAAAGCCAGACTGACTCACTAAGCACCCAGTCATCTTCTGTACCATACAAAGGAGTAGGGCATTGTGCAACTAACACAGTGTTTTCATGTGGTGAATTGGCTCCAACATGTTGGGCTAAACATCGTATAATGAAATTTTATCCAAGTCACTGGAGTTCCATAGAGAAAATATGTAAAATGACTGAAATATTTCTCTTCTAGCATGAGAATGACTGAAAGGTGATTCTTCCAAAGCACTTTATATATCTATATGAACTTTCAGGGGAAATATTTAAACTTACACTGAACTAGAATGATATAGTATAATGAACACCATGCAACTTTCACTCTGCTTCAATGATTATCAATATTTTTCCAATTGTTGCCAAGTTTTTTATTATACTTAGTACTTTTTTATTGAAGTATTTTATTTTTTTTTTAAAGATTTTATTTATTTGACAGAGAGAAACACAGCCAGAGAGGGAACACAAGCAGGGGGAGTGAGAGAGGGAGAAGCAGGCTTCCCGCCGAGCAGGGAGCCCGGTGTGGGACTCGATCCCGCGTCTCCGGGATCATGACCTGAGCCGAAGGCAGTCGCTTAACCAACTGAGCCACCCAGGCGCCCCTATTGAAGTATTTTAAATCAAATATCAAACATGTTGTTTGTAAATAATTCAGTATGCTTTTCTAACTTTTAAAAACTATTTCTGACACAATGAACATACTCTTGTCATACCACAGATCCTTAATATCATCCATACTCATTCTATCTACACATTTCTCCAATTATGTCAAAGATGTTCCTTTACAGTTAGCTTGTTCAAATCAATATTCAAACAAGATTCACACATTACTTTGGGGCATTATGTCCATAACTAGTCCTCCCTTCATTTATTCTGGAAGTTTACTTATTAGAAAAACAAATTTCATTTCATATTTTATAGCCAGATTGCCACACTATTTTCTACTTCTAAAACAAAACCGTAATTCATTCAGCATCTATTCAACTACTGCCTAACGAACAATTACTACAGGACAGGACAGTATACTATACTGAGTAATTCAAAGATGTCTGTAAATCATAGCCCCTACTGCTAGAGAACTTTACAATCTGAAGGAAAATGAAAAATAATAATGCACAAATATAATAACAACAATATGTCAGTAGAAGTTAATTGAGTTGTAGAAGATGCTATGTTTTAAAGGCAGAGGCATGATTTAGAAGATAAAGGGATTCTTTTTAGGGAAGCTGCCATATGACATGGATGGTTTAGAATGGCCAACAATTCAGAGGCAAAAGAGAACTGCATCCTATGATTGAAAAAGCTGAGGATTAAAAAAAAGGAACAAGCCTTAGAGCTAAAGGAAGTAAGAGCTACATTCAAGAGATTATACATGAAATGATTCAACTGAAGCAGGACATTTGTGAAAGAAATAGAGGCAAGTAGGGGGCAGATCTGGGAAGACCTTGAATGGCAGGCATATTGCCTGAACATGTTCCCTAGAACAGGGATCCATCACCTCCATTCAATTTTCCATATATCAGAGACTGTTGGATATGATGTAAACATAGATATTTCATTAGTAAGCAAAATGCATCAGCTCATTTCATAAGGAAGCTTTAAAAAAACTGCTTCTGTATTCCAATACCAATCATTTTCAAATATTTATAGCAAGTTGGAAAGATAATCTAATGTTTTATTTTGCCCAACAGCTAGATGCTCCACTTAGAGGAATACAGACAAATTGAAGCTGATTTAACCAATGCATTTACCAGCAGCTAAGAAACCTTCATGAAGCAAGGATTAATTGTTTGTGGCATAGTATACAACAATAAAAACAACAACTCAACAAATCTCCCATAGGAAAAATAAAAGATAACTATTAAGAATATGTATATTAGCCCCGAAAACCTCAGCCTCATTTTTTGTCTATAATGGAAATAAAGTGAAGTTTGTAATATGTCTCTTATCAACAATAAATACACACTGACCCACATATTCTCTCTTTACTAGCATAGTGCCAACTGATTTTTAACATTAAGAGATCCTCAAATGATAGATGAATTTTCAAAGCCTTCAAAGAAATATTGAACTTAATGTAGCTTGATTGGTATTTTCTTCTTGCATGCTTATTCCAGGTATCCATTTACATACAATTTAAAATATTTTTGAGTGCCCATATATACCAGAATTTGTGCTGGACTTTTCAAGGAAATAAAATTCTGTGTAAGGTAGAGTCCTGTTATTCTAGAGACTTATATTGTAATACAAATGACTAAAAATAAACATATTCAAGTAAAATTATACGCAAGATTGAGATAGAGGTATCAAATTGGATTAAATTTGGATTTTTTTAAACAGCAGCACTATTGACATTTTGGATAAGAACATTCTTAGTGGTGGGAGCTGTCTTGTATATTGTGGGATGTTTAGCAGCATCTCTGACTTCTAGCCAGGAGATGCCAATAACACCTTCTCACTAGTGACAACAAAAACTATCTCCAGATTTTGCACATATCTAAAGACTGAGTGAAAAATCACCTGTAGTTTTAAACCACTGTAGTAGATGGAAAGTACTACCTGAATTTTGTAAATGAAGAGAACTCATGGCTGGGGGAATCAGGGAAAGTCCATAGTGGGTAGGGGGGCTGGTAAAAATAGGCTGAGAAGAGGAGAGTATTTTAGGAGTGGAGAAGATAGTGAGAAAGTGGCCAAACTGGAGATAGGAAGCCAAGTGGATAAGCATAAGTTATGTTCCAGAGTCTTATGTAGTATTCAGTGTTCAGGAGGTGATTAGTAGAGAAACACTGAGCAAGTAAAAAGCAATCATAGTATGGAGATCCTTGATTGTATAAAATAGATTGTTTTTCATTTTGTAGAGATGCCACTGGAAATATAAGTGAATGAATAAAGCATCATCTGGAAATGTTAAAGTGGCAGTTCTGGGCAGAATGATCTGGGCAAATGAGAAAGTCCATTTTAGGTGTGGGACTCAGTTAAGGACATAATTTGGCAGAAACTGGACAATGTATTTGTGAAAGATGTATTTCCTAACACGGCATGAGAGGAAAAACAAGTGAAGAAGTAAATTCAATAGCTTGCTTCTATGTTTGGTCTCAGAAATTGTTATGGAAATTGTTTTCTCATAATAGAGTTGATGCTTCATGACAGAGCTGATTGGCAGATGTTCCCAGATACACTGGGATTCCATGAAGTGGAAAGTTATAACTGATGTTGCAGAGTTATAAAGTCAAAGATGATATTATTCTCAGAAATAACTCCCTGGTGACATAGAAACTATGAATCCAGGCATTTAAATAATCTTGCTGATAAAACTATTCGATTAAAATTCCAAAGCTTGGCACAGAAATTTGTTTGCAAAAATTAATATTTATCCACTTTAAGGTCTGTACCATACAACCAGACTTTTGAAAGTCTCTTCACTTCTCTCATGCCTTTAGAGAGTTTTGATCTAAGTTTATCTTCATGAAACATGAAATGTTAGGACAAGATTTATAAAGACAGGACATAATTCAATTCCATGTATATGCAACTGTTATACTTGAACTTCAGAAAACCCTATTTAAAGGGTTAAAAGACACACTTAGTAAACTTACTTTTTTAGAAATATTTTAGTTATTTATTTGAGAGAGAGAGAGTGATTGAGAGAGAGCATGAGAAGGGAGAAGGTCAGAGGCAGAAGCAGACTCCCCGCGGAACTGGGAACCCGATGCGGGACTTGATCCAGGGACTCCAGGACCATGACCTGAGCTGAAGGCAGTGGCTTAACCAACTGAGCCACACAGGCACCCTGAAACTTACTCTTGATTAGTAACTGAATTGTTCATTTGCTCCAAAAATAGTTACTACCCTTTGAATATCAAAACCTCTCATGTACAGACAGTATGATATTACAAATCAGGAGACAAGAAAGCAACAAAGAGAAAGGCCCAGAAAATCATCACTTTGCCTTCACCCCCACAGCTCCTTCTATCCTTGCCCAAGTCACCTTTCACTTAGATCCAAGAAAGAGGCATTTTCTGAAATCACAGAGATCTTTTAGTCTTTGCCAACAGGCTAGTATTTTTATTTTAGAAATTCTTAAACTTACATATTTGAGATTATGACACCAGAAAATAAAAATGCAGTTTTTTGAAGAATATGGATGCACTGAAGTCCTAAGAGATTAACTGAATAGAAAGAAATGACGATCTCGGGAAATCAGTGGGAAAAAAATTAATTTCAGGCACAAGAGTACTGAAATCAGCAAGCTCTAGTTTCATAAGCAAAGAATTAAATATTGGTAGAAATTCAAGAGAGGGTTTTCTTCCTGGCAGTTAGATATAAAATAGGTAATAATTGGAAGAAACTTCAGTAAGTGAGACAAGTTAAGAGACTGATGTAATAATCCAGATGGTGTTCATTTATCAAAAGCAATTTATAAGGATCCTCGGTATTAATAGCACTTTATTAGATACAAATTAATGCTTACTTGAACCAGGGCAATGACTAGAAATGGAAATGATCCTACTGAATCTTAATAAAATGATTAAACTAGCTCAGTGCCCATTTTTTCTTGAGGCCTTTATTCTTATATTTACTAGATTTTGCATATTTGAAATGCATCCACAGTTTTGGAATTCTTTCCTAAAATAAACTGCATTAAGAATGATGGGGAGAATTTTGCTAATTCCTGCTGATCAACTGCTTGTCAGGCTGTACCAAGACGACGTATTTTTCTGAGTGAAACAGGACCGCATTGTAAAGATGAGGGGGAGTAAAGAATGGTGGGGAACAGCACTACTCCCTCCAGGTTTTATCAAAGGCTCTATTTCTATCAGTCATCAGAGAATTGAAATCCATCCCACTCCTACAAGAATGCTTTTAGTGAGTTGTGTATTCATTAAAAGAAATGAATGAGCCGAATGGCCAACATTATTGATCATTTCTGCCCTGTAGCTTTAGGCTGGAAATGGTTTTCAGGGGTCCCAAAAGGGATTTCCAATTTTTTTGTTTTTCAATTTCATCTACACCACTGTAGACTCAACTCATTCCAGCCACATCTGATCTATTCCATCAGGCCATTGGGAGTAATTGTAATGAATAAAGGAAATGCATTTGAAAGACTTTTTTTTTTTTTTTCCAAGAGACTTTTCTAATCCGTCTGTATCATTTAAAATTTACCCACATTGTTAGAAAACTCAGTTGTAGGGGCACCTGGGTGGCTCAGTCATTAAGCATCTGCCTGTAGCTCAGGTCATGATCCCAGGGTCCTGGGACTGGGCCCCACATCCAGCCCCACATCAGGCTCCCTGCTGGGCAAGAAGTCTGCTTGTACCTCTCTTGCTCCCCCTGCTTGTGTTCCCTCTCTTGCTGTGTCTCCATCAAATAAATTTTAAAAAAATTGTTTTAATTAAAAAAAAAAATTCTGTTGTATTCCCACTTCTGACTTTGGCTTAAAGTATCAATCTAAAAAAAAAAAAAAAAACTAAATGATCCAAGAAATCTAAAAATAAGGCTGAGAAATGAAATCACTCAGTCATTCCCAGCTTATCAACATAACATTCACTACTTTGAATTGTTAAAGAAATATTAATTACAACTACATGCTTTTTCAGTATTGCATAAAATTATTAAATGATATAAATGAGGGGCACCTGGGCAGCTCAGAGGTTAAGCCTCTGCCTTCGGCTCAGGTCATGATCCCGGAGTCCCGGGATCGGGCCCCGCATTGGGCTCCCTGCTTGACAGGAAGCCTACTTCTTCCTCTCTCACTCCCCCTGCTTGTGTTCCCTCTCTAGCTGTGTTTAGAATAAATAAAATCTTTAAAAAAAATGATATAAATGAAATGACTTTTATGAAAGTCCTTTTTGGAAGAAGAAAATATTTAAACATAATCAGTGGTCATATTTGTCTATTTTAAATGCTTGATTGATATAAAAGTATCTCAATCCATATTTTTTTTAAGATTTATTTATTTGACAGAGAGAAACACAGCCAGAGAGGGAACACAAGCAGGGGGAGTGAGAGAGGAAGAAGCAGGCTTCCCGCCAAGCAGGGAGCCCGATGTGGGACTCGATCCCGAGTCTCCAGGATCATGACCTGAGCCGAAGGCAATTGCCCAACCAACTGAGCCACCCAGGCGCCCCACAATCCATATGTTAATATGTACTCCTTTTTATGAAGAAATGTCCCTGGACTCCCATCTATATTTCCTCAATCTTAAGGTCAACAAACATTTGCCGATACAGCTGTTTTGTGTTAAATGCAGTACAAGAGACAACTATGTGAGGGCGTGTAAGATGAAACTCCCCATTTTCAAGGCCTTGACAATTAAACTGGTGCATGCAGAAGAAAGACAATTAAACTAGTACCTGCAAAAAATGTAAAAAGTGCTATCACTGAAGTGAATATTTAGGAGACAACATACGTCAGAGTAAAGGTTTTGTATTGTTTTTCCAGTATTTTAAAATCCTTACAAAAATCTCAGAAATTTCCTATGAAAAATGGCAACGTGAATATGTGGCTTCTGTAAACTGCTCAATATCCTCATGGTACCTGAAGGGCTTGAAGGAATCTACAGTAACTATTAGTATCTTTTTATGTAAATTCATTAACTATTTCCCCATTTTGAAATTCCTATGAAATCTCTAAAACCTACCACATTTTGTTTGGGGAGTATCTTCCTGAGTCAGAACTCTTGTTTTTCCCCTCTACTTCTTTCCCAATCTCCTAAATAAGTAAGCCTAGAAGCAGTTCTTTTATTTCACTGATAAATATGATTTATCTGCTTTTGAAAGAAAAAAAAGAAACACTGAAAAACCTCAGGTGCATTTTCTGCTTCAGTAAATGGGTCACACTGTCAAATTCTGAATATATTAAGCTTTTGTGAAGTTCTGTTTTTCACAAATACTAGCTTGCTATACTGGATATCAAAGGGTAATTTATTTTGTTCTAAGTAGGCTTTTACTCAGTTCATTTTTATTTTTACCTCAAATCATGAACACTTCAAAAAAGATAACTTAGATAAATTAGACTGTTTAAAAAGAAGGAGAATATGGGTTTTCATTTATATTTGTGAAACTGCACATTGCCCTCCATATATGGAGATGATTATTTCTACTTGAGATCTGTAAGATACCGGCTTTGCTAATTTTTTAGTGGCAGTGAGGAATTTGGTGCAATCCATCCTTGAGGACAATGCCCTGTCAGAAAGTAACTTCTACCAATGGGGAAATCAAAATTTGCCATCCTCACAGGGACTGACCCTAAAGCATAGGCATCAAGAAACACAGTCACATATAAACAGAGGTAGAAAGTATATATAAACAAGAACATGCCATTCACAATCATTGGCCTGAACATTTTTAAATGGATCTGAACATTTACCTCTTATATCCAAATTATTTTTCAAAATTGTTCATGCTATAACCTCCTTAGGAGGAACTAATGTCATTCCATCAAACTTTCCAATTAAAATAATAAGATGACATATGTGCACATTCTACTTTAGGAAATATTCTGTTCTAATAAAGCACCTAGCACAATATCTGGAATATCATAAGCACTCATTAAATACTTCCTTCATCTATTTCTCCATGGTATTTATCATGATACATTACTTTCCATCGGATTCCTTCTCATACTAGGACCATTCTAACTACCACATGACACATTTTTTTTCTAAAGATCATCTGATATTAAAATAATAGTTACCACTTACTAGGTATATTAAAGTGTATTTCAACTCACAAATTTCTGTTGGCCACACTCATGTTACTTCGTGCAAGTCTTTTCATAAACTTAGTCACTCCCATTTTCTTTCAGAATATTTTCATCATGCTGAAAAAAACAACAGCAGCCCTGTGAAAGAAATAAATGGACATGTAAGTGGACACTGATACTTGCATCTGGGAACCAACTTTGACCTTCTCTATTTCATCTATTTCCATATCTCTTTCAAATCATGTATTTACATCTTCAGAGAGTTTCAGTCTTTGAACCAGTTATCAGTAGGGTGGTCTTGTTGATTGATTTATGGCTTTCTTCTCACCTCCAGTTTCAATCGGATGCCCATTCTTGAGGAAAAAATATTTGGAATAAACCCAGAATGCAGAATCACATGCTGATGATTTGTGTTTTCCCCACAACCACCATCCGAGACTCAGGTCTCCACTGCTTCACACAAAAGTGGTTGACATTACTTCCCTCCCTGCCTCCAATCCCCTTTCACTTAATTGCCCTACTGACTGAAAGCTCAAAAAGCATTTCTGTCATATTGTTGCTCCCAGCTTAAAAACTTAAATGATCTCCCATTTCTATTAAATTAAAATTCCCTAGTTTGCATTTAAGGTCCAGTACTAACTCACCTTTGAATGCCACTGATACATTTATTGTCACAACTCAGCAGATAGCTTTGTGCACAAAGGCATGAGCACATATATTTGATGGTTAAATTTAGCTTAGGCATTACTATTTTGAAAATATTTTCTGACCCTTCCCTTTTGTCCCTGGTGTGGGATAGGCATGCCTCTCCTCTCAGAGTACCTCCAGCAAATCCATCAGAAAATGGAACATACTGTATGGCCACTTTTTGCTTATCTGTCTGGATTCTCCGTTAGAATGTAAGTTTTTAATGGGTAGAAACATCCCTACTCATTTTAAAGCTCTAATACTTACCAAAGTATTGACACATAGGAAATGGTGAAAAATGATTACTGAAAGAATGACATTTCCTAAGTTAGGGACTATATTTTCATTCCAAAAACCTCCTGATGTGTCTCTTCAAATAGAAGCTGCCTTTATCTCTTTCTCTTTCTTTATCTTTCTTCTACCTCCTAAACTTGAATCAAATTGACCTTCTTTGGAAATACTAAGATGTTCATCAAAGAAAGGGAGAGATACGACTTCGGCTTCCAACTTAAAATATTTTGTTTATAAAGCAATAGTGCCTCTCAGTAAGGAGTTTAAAAAGCCACCAAACCAAAAGACACATATAGGTAGTATAGCCAGAATCCTGACATGAGCCTCCAACCCTCAGCTCAGCCCTAGATGCATGCACTGAACTCCAACATGCCATTCTTTGGGACAGTGTATATCTCCTAGACATGAAGCCTAGCTCTTCCCTTTTTCTTTGTTTGTTTGTTTGTTTGTTTGTCCGTTTGTTTATCAGAGAGAGAGCACGGGGGAGAGGCAGAGGGAGAAGCAGGCTCCCCATTGGGCAGGGAGTCTGACGTGGGGCTTGATCCCAGAACCTTGGGATCATGACCTGCACTGAAGGCAAACGCTTGACCCACTGACCCACCCAGGTGCGCCCAGGTCTTCCCTTTTAGTGATATGATGAAATCTTTTCCATGCTTATCACTGTTGTCATTGTCTCCTGGCCACTCTCTTCTCTTGACCAAAGTCCAAGGACCCCTAAAACAGAAAACCAACTACATTGGTAGCCATTCTGCACTTCTTCATTGCAGACATCAGTTCAGAATGTACTCTGCTCTGTAAAAAGACACCGTATTGTTGCCATACTACAACCCTCTATTGTATGTGAGAAATTTCCCAAGAAAGCTTTTCTCAATCATATACCTCTGGTTTGGTTCTAGGTACTTTCCTCGAGAGACAGTTCTATACTGCAGAAGACACTGGAGCGTTCAATCATTGGAGCTGGGGACCTTCAATAGGAGGCAGTCTTTCACCTATGTTTTTGCTCTACCTTTCACTCTTGAAATCAGCTTTGATACAAGCATGATCTTCGGCTATCAGACCCTACCAAACATCTGTAAATTTTGAAAATAAACAGGTGTCTAAAATATGTACATATCTATGTTTCTTTCTACTAGTCTGATTTTTTACCAGCTCAGTATCATGTTTAACAATTAATTCAAAAGGCGGGAGTAAGAATGCAAAAATAACTGAAATTTTCAGTCACTACCTCATTCTGTAGACCTGTCATGAGCATGCTTTGAAGGCACACACAAGTTGTGTCTTTCTACAACGTCAGCTTTATTCAATCATAAAGCAAAGTTAACATAATTTACAAAGCAGGTTCAGGATTCCAAACTCAATGACATTTCATCACATGATTAACTTGGGTTTCCTACATGGCACACCAAGCAGAATGCAGGACAAGTCACACAACGAACAATATACCCAGAGGGTGGGAGGTTAATGAACCAAACACTGCTCATTGGACACGCAGCTGAAGTTAAGACCTCAGTCCAGTCTGGATCAGCTCTCGGCACTTACTGCTTAATATGTTCAAGCAGTAAAGGATCTCGGTTCTGTTCAGAGATCAATCCAGGCAGAACCTTTAGTGGCAGCTGTCTTTTTAAGTGGTTATACATAGAGATGTCATGTCTGAAGAGTCTGACAATTTGCTACAGAAATCCTCTCTCTTTAAAGGGATTTAATCAGTCTTGGGCCCCTGCGGACCTCCTCTGCTTCTGCTTGGGGTGTTGTCAGCTGGGGCTGTTCTCGGAGATATTTTGTAGCTGTAGTACCCTTAACTACCTATATTATTGCCTGACACAGGCCCCTGCTTGACCTGAGTGACTCCATCTTGCTCTCTACAAGACCACTGTATCCGTACATAATTCAGCTATCCCTGTGAGTTGATAGGAGTAAATTTTCAAATTCTCTACTGAGTGTTTGTAAATGTGTATTGACCCATAAATGTGTAAATGATTGAAAGAACTATTTGAGAGAAACCATTAACTCAGGTGTAGGAATATGAAATCACTACAAGATTATATATGACCAAGAAAGATCTGTAAAATGTATTTCTACTGACAGTAAGTAAAAATAATATGGGATCTTACAGGGAAATACAAAATTTATCTAATAAATTTAGATCTCATACATCTAACATTTACTATTTTTCAGAGAAGTAAGTTTTCACTATTCCCTTTATCTTTATTTCCAAACACATTCATCTTTATTCACAGATTCGATGTGCTGTACTTTAAAATTCAGCTTTTTAACACCCTAGTTTTTCAGTATTATTATTGAACAGTTCATTTAAAAACATATAAAGCTCTTTTTTTTTTTTAAGATTTTTTATTTATTTATTTGACAGAGAGAAACACATCTAGAGAGGGAACACAAGCAGGGGAGTGAGTTAGGGAGAAGCAGGCCAAGCAGGGAACCTGATGCAGGGCTTGATCCCAGAGCTCAGGGATCACGACCTGAGCCGAAGGCAGATGCTTAACGACTGAGCCACCAGGCGCCCCTCTATAAACCTCTTTAAAACAAATGTAGACCTAATACCACAGAACCCATTTGCCTAAAAGTAAACTTAGTAAACTCCCTGCAGTCAACTTCAGGTCTTATTTTTTTCTAAAAAGTTGTGTTTTGCTCAAAACAGGCCATTTCTTCCTAAGGCATGCTTCTTTTAAGTGAATGGTGAATTGTGCATCCTTCTTGATTAGTGAAAATGGGATCTTGTTTTTCTTCCCTTTGCCACAAAATAACAAAAACTGCCAATATTTAGTCTTCAGCTATATATGGTTGCAGGTGATGTAAGAAGATATGCCAAAGTAATGACTGCAAAACTGCCTAAAAAAGATTGTATTATTTAAATAAAGTTTAAGGCTGATGTGTAACTGACTGAGCCACCAGGCACCCCAAGACCGTGGTATGGTTTTTAAAATAACCTGGAATAATGTGAAATCCCAGGTGGTCGAGACTAAGAGCCAAATGAAAACTGCATACAATACACACAATATGCCCACATGATGTGCTAAGAGAATTCAGAGGGGAGAGCCATCCTGAGGAATGGAGTCCATGAAGGTTCCTGGAGGTGGCACTTAGACAAGGGAGAAGGGAAAGGGACATTTCAGACAGGCAGCTTGTTCAGTGGAATGGAGATGGGCTCGTATTGTTTGGGTGCAAACAACTGGGTTGGAACGAGGGATTCATTTATGGAAGTAAGAAGAACAGAACTGAAGAGATGTGTAAGGGACCAAATTGTGGGTTCCTTGAACCAATGGAGTTTGAACAGCAAGGAGATATATATTCAACAAATAAATGAGTGCCTGCCATGTGCGAGGTTGTTGCAGTGGGCACTAAACAGATTATCTCTGGAAAAGGTATTCGAGCTTGAAGAGAGGGGTTCGGAGATATATTTGACTAAGAATACAGAAAAGAATGCAACAAGGATAGACCAGCTTAAGCTGTAGTAAATTAGCCCAAGCAAAAAGGGATACATGTGTGACAGCAGAACACCCACTGAAGGGCATGTCTATGAAAGATGTTACAAAGGAAGAAGAAACTGAACTGAATAGTGGAAAATGTGGGAAGAGAAACAAAGTTCAACAGATAAATTGGTTGGCTATCAAAGGAGATCATGCTTTAGGATTTAAAAAATGTGCACTGCAGTTCTGATGCTAACAATCCAAATTCAGTCAGACGTCACAGGTTAAGGGCACAGTTCCCCACAGACTGCGCTCCCCTTCAGCCACAAGCTCTAGGCTTTCCAGGCCACCCATCCTTGGGGCCGAGTGGCCCAAATTTGGAGCTGCCCACTGTCCCTTCAGGTTTGATAATTCACTAGCTAATTCATTCTAGTAAATTTAGGAAAGCACTAGTTTTATTGTAAAGGATAAAAATCAGAATGAGCTTTATGAAGAAACATACAGGAAGACGTGGGAGCTTTCCACTCGTAAAGCTTCTGTGTCCTCAAGATGTATCACTCTCTCCGGATATGGATGAGCGTCAGCAGCTCAGGAGGCCGAACTGAGCATCATTGGTTGTACATAATTGTTTATTGGACTTTCATTATATAGGCATGACTGACAGGATCACTGGCTATAAAGTTGAACTTTATCTCTAACCTCCTTCTCCTCCCTGGAGGTCAGGCTGATATCCCAGGACTCAAACTTCTTACATGGTCTCTGCTGCATGGCCAGCCCCCATTCTAGTTCAGTTGGTTGGCATACTATCTTATTAACATAAACCCAGATGTGGCTAAAAAGACCCACCATAAGTAACAAAGACACTCCTACCACTTCAGGATCCGGAAGTCAGAGGATTTAGAGGATTCCTCTGAAGAACGAGGGACAAAGGTCAGCTACATTCTTTATTCCACAACACAATAAATTTGAAGTAAGTCTAGGCTCTCTTAGGTGGAATCTCCAGCAGACCGTTGAAGTTCCAAAGGAAACTATAAAGAGAAAGAGGAGAAAGGACTGGCGATGTGACCTTGACCACAAAAAGAAAGGTCACACGGTATAGGTCAGTGTTCAGAGCTCCTTGGCAAGGTCTACAGTCCTTGTCAAGAGGATATGCCTGAGAAAAGCAACCCAAACATACACGCATATTTTTCTAAAGAAATCAACCCTGGGCCTGATACTAACATTAGCATGAATAGAAACACTTCTTGCACCATTTTTCTTAACCAGATGTCTAAAATATATATCTTTTATATGCACATAAAACAAATCCCTAAAGAAAATGTGATCTGAAAAATACAGAAATCCAAAATTGATACAGCCGTGACTTAAAATACTTCATTCTTGTTAGACAAATGCAAAAGTGATGAGGTCAGCATTATTCAGGCTCTTTTATTTTGCGCACTGCATACCAGTAAAATAAACTTAGCTGTAATTACTCTACTTTGACATGTTTTGAGTTCAATTCACCGCCAGAGATTGCTACAGTTACCAGCTAAGAAGTAGTGGACCAACTAATGCACTCCTTACACCTGCAATAATGCCTACATGTATTTGCCTTTGAGAATGATTCTTTCCAAATGAAAAACATTATTTTTTCTCTCTTATTCAGTGACAGTGACAAGTGAAAATTATGTAAAAGATCTTTTCTATTTCAACTATTTATTATTCAATTTTTGAATGATCAGAAACGGATTTCAGAAAAAATATGCCAGACTTAAAAATAATATATCTCTAAGTAGAAAAGGGTTATATGATAAAATACACTACACTTGGATATTGCTTCTTTATACTTCCATAATAGGTTGTGGACTTGCAAATAACATAAATGAATATTTGTTATTTCAAAATAATAAATACAATATATATTTTATATAATCAGACCTTATATGTATGCAAAATATTCATAGCTCCATGGCTAGGAGGTATCAGAAAATGGCTTAAGACATAAGCAATTTCTATAACATATTTAAAATGTATATTAACTGATAAGGACTTAAAAACATTTTTGAGTACTTTGTTTCAACCACAATGATTAGAACTTATATAGGAAGCATTATTTAATATCCCAGTTTTATTCCTGTGAGAAGTAGATGCTGAACATTAGATATGCAAGTGATTTGCTGGAGTAAATGCCTGCAGAGGATAAAGAGAAGGAGCAAGATCAGGAAAAGCCTTCAGATGCTGGCATAGGTCTGACATCTGTGAAAGGAGAGAAGGAAGGAAGAAAGGTTGTGTTGGGTAGGGGAGTAGTACAGTGCCAAAGGAAAAATTGTGCATAAGCTGAGTGTTCAGTCAGGTCAGAATTACCTGGCTCTATGTAGTACTTTTGTTGTACTCAGTTATGGGCTCAGGGAAGCCCGGGAGAACATGGGCTTTAAGGGAATGCAGCAACAGATCCTAAAAGTATAGCAACTAGAGGTCGTTGCCAACTATTTCCCAGAAGGGAGGTGTTCTCTAGCCTCTTTCTTGCAGCAAAAGCCTCTGGTATGTCTTCTGGTCTTACATAATATATTCTTTCCAGCATGCTCACTTCTCTGATTTTTTTTTCTTTTTCTTTTAACTTCTTTTTCCACTGTCTACCAGGGAAACAGGTAGATCCACTCTAGCATGGGCTCTAAGATCCACTCTAACACTGACTTCATCATATCCCCAAGGGTCAGTGTTTTAGTGTTAAATCCTAAAATTCTAAGAAAGATACCCACCTCAGGGATTCTTACGTATTTAGACTTATATTCCACCCTACCTGATCAAGCTTCCTCAAAATCCAGCCCATTCTCTGGATTCATCTTTACAGTCCCTTTGGATATAAAATCTTTCATCCATTATCAGGCTTAGCTCATCTCCACTCAGATTATGCTGAGACTTAACCCGAATTATTGGCTTAGAAGTTAGGAGAGGAGGTGGGCTACTCTTCAAGGAGCACCTGTTGCCTTGTAGGGGAGAGACCTTTACGGTGTCTTTACTGATCCTGATGTGTTCTCCCTTAATAGAAAGGGACAGTTTCATGGCACCTGACTAGCTCATATAGTTAAGCATGCTTCTTCTGATCTCAGGGTCATGAGCTCAAGTCCCATATTTGTTTTTTTTGTTTTTTTGTTTTTTTTAAGATTTTATTTATTTATCTGACAGAGAGAAACACAGCCAGAGAGGGAACACAAGCAGGGGGAGTGAGAGAGGGAGAAGCAGGCCTCCAGCCAGGCAGGGAGCCCAATGTGGGGCTCGATCCCGGGTCTCCAGGATCATGACCTGAGCCGAAGGCAGTCGCCCAACCAACTGAGCCACCCAGGCTCCCCTCAAGTTCCATATTTGGTGTAGAGAAGA
>PITA01003177.1:0-115055 GCA_004023965.1 Spilogale gracilis
GCCTGGGTGGCTCAGCTGGTTAAGCGAGTGCCTTCAGCTCAGGTCATGATCCCGGAGACCCGGGATCAAGCCCCACATCGGGCTCCCTGCTCAGCGGGAAGCCTGCTTCTCCCTCTCTCACTCCCCCTGCTTGTGTTCCCTCTCTGGCTGTGTTTCTCTCTGTCAAATAAATAAAAAAAAATAAAGAGAAAAGGAAAGTAAAATCTATATTTGAATAGTTCCTGTCCTGGTGAGGACGAACAATTGGCCTCCAAGATAAAAGGGATTCAATGTTGCACTATATCTAGGTGTTATGGGTTAAACTGTGTCCCCAAATTTCACGTGTTGAAGTCCTAATCCCCCAACACCTCAGAATGTGATCTTTGGAAATAGGGTCATTGCAGATGTAATTAATTTAATAAGGTCATACCTGAGCAGGGTGGGCTTTTATTCCCATATGCCCACTGTCCTTATAAAAAGGAGAAATGTTGAACACAGATACACAAAAAGCAAAGGACGCTAGGTGAAGATGAAGGCAGAGAGAAGTGAATGCTTCTCTAAGTCAAAAAATACCAAAGAGTGATTATTAAACCATCAGAAGCTGGAAGAGGCGCTTGGAACAGTTTTTTCTCACAGTCCTCAGAAGGAACCAACCCTGCTGACATCTCGATTACAGCCTTAAGCCTCCAGAACTGTGACAGAATAAATTTCTGTTGGTCAGACCACTCAGTTTGTGGTACTTCCTTAAAGTAGCTCTAACAGGCTCCTATATTAGGGTCTTAGTGTGGTTTCCTTTGCTGACCAGAAGGCTATTCAGAGGCATTGGTAGCTTGACCTACTGTGGTAAGTGGGAGTCCATTCTGTCGGCCTCTATCTCTGCCACCAGGACTGCTCTGCCACTGTGTTGGAATGGTCAGTGACAAGGACTGACAGACATCATACAGCTAAGCCATTTTGTCTACTAGGTTGTTTAGTGCCATTTCAGAGGTGGTCATTAACATTTAATACACATTTAGTACCCACTCTCATAGGTCATCCACAGACCTCTACTGTAGACTTGCTTGTTTCTACTTTCCCGGTCCATTTTTTTCCAAGTCCTTTATCAGACATCCACACTATTGGCCACTGTATGGAAGTCTATACCTATTCTCACCTTGGGCTACTTCTTGCACACAAACTGAATCATTAAATATACTGCTCGTGGCTCTATTGGGAAGAATTTCCTTTTTTACTATTTTCAAAGCTACCCCTATATGGACCTGTAATGCAGCCACCGTCCATTTTTGGATTGCACACATGAACTGAAACAATCCATCTATAAACCAATTTAGGTGTTTTCCTCATCTTTCATCTGGTTGTAGGGTCCTTCCATATAGCCATGAATGCAACTACGGCTATATGTCAGGCAAGGGCACCGGTGCAACGGGGGATGATACGGGGAGGGGGTCTGAGCTACCTGCAGCCTATTCTATCCTTCTTGAACTCAACCCAGGTGTACTATTTTTATCATGATGTATTGCTGCTGGGATCATCTGAATCTATGATGTGGTGAGTCTGACAGAATCCAGCTTATTATAAGCATTTTTTAATACACAGTAGTTTGGCATCCTACGGTTGGGCATTCCATCTCTAGCAGGGCTCAGGAATATGCCAAAGGCTGTTTCTCAAACACTATAATTCCTGCTATGGATGGCATGGCCTTGTTTCAGAATCCCAGGAACCTATGTTGTGACTCTCACACTGGAGCTTGTCCTGAGTTCTATATTGCATCTTCTCCTACTATTTATACCTCCCATACCATAGGACTGCTGCAGTGCCCTTCCCTGTTCTGGGCCCAATTCAATGCTGGCAGTATTCTTTGTTATGCAAGGCATTACTTACAGAACCCAAAGAGGCCTGCCAGGCTCTATGCTGCCTTCTTTTTGATAGGGGATGCAAGAGGCAGCAATTTATCTTTTAATTTTTGTCCCGCACGTCCCTGACCATGGGATCTCATAAAGTGGCTGATCCCTGAATCGTAACAGGGGTTATCTCTCATCCTCTGGAGCATGTGTGTCTTATCAAGACCTCCAGCATCAGCCACTTCTTATGTTTTCTGTCCAGCTATCAACATACCAGATAAGTGTGGTATTCAGAGGGATGTAGACAACCCAGATGTCTACACGCTGAGAACACCATCCTCAGTTAAACAGCCCCACTATTTTCAGTGGACCATATTATGACAGAGAACATAGCCTTATGGAAAGACTGTAAGTATTTTTTCTCTGTCTCCAAATACTTGTGATAATGTTTTAAAATCAGAAAAGAAAACAATGTGTTTGCCAAGTCAATGGCTGCCTACCATGTTTCCCAGACCTCATTAAGATGCTCTAGCAATTAAGTCACATCTAGCAGAGCAACTGGATCATTGCAACTACTCAGTTAAGTCTATACTGGTCTACAGTCCTTCTCCAGAATCCATCCATTTTCTGCAGGGTCTGGTTTGGAGAATTAAGTGGATTTCTTTTTTTTTTTTTTTTTTTGGAGAATTAAGTGGATTTCTGATAGGGGTAACCAACTCCACACTCCCTTAGTCTTTATTAATACCAGTTACCGCCACCATTTCTCTGGGGATTTGATACAGTTTTTGGTTTACCATGTTGGCCAGTTTTGTGGGGGAGAGCAGTTTCAGGTTTATATTTGGCTTTCCCCACATGTAATTTTTACCTCATGGACCTGGTACCGGGGTCACTCTAATTGCCATATATATAAATTCCAGAGATGTACCCAGGGACTGGGAAAATGATTACTTAGTGGTTTGTGGTTATAGTGAGAACGCTATCAGACATAACTCCATATATTAAAAGGACATATAGGCTTCCCATTCATGATGATGCTTTGGGTCTCCCAGTTATTGATATCAACTCAGAACCTGTGTCTAATAATTCTCTACATGGTTTGATATTTTCCTTCCCCCAGAATACTATCATGTAAGTAAATGGCTTGATATTTTCCTTCACCCAGAATACTATCATGTAAGTAAATAGCTACAGACTTAAGGGAATAGATACAGTATATATATATTTGTCCTGATGTTATAAGATTCTTCATTTTAGGACTGCAATCACCTCTTCAGTCAATGAATTGTAGAAACTTGGCAAGAGGCCTTTTGTTTTGTTTTTTTTCTTTTAATGAGAAACTCGTTTTAGCTTCTTGTTCTTCAATTCTTATTCCTTTGGTTATAGATAATAAGCATCTCTCTTGCTGACTGCCTGTCTACTTTGTCTCTAAGAACACCATGCTCAGTTAAACAGCTCCACTATTTTCAGTGGATCATGGTTCCATGTCTCTCCCTTCCACATTCTGCTCATTATGGTAATTGTGGTCTCCTGGTTTGTGGCCATAAAGTGCTGCCATCTGGTCTATGTTTCTTCAGTGACCCATTATCCCTGTGGCTATTAATAATCCTAGTTCTGGGACTGCATCCTCCACCAACATTTATGGCCTACAGAGGAGGTCACAACTAAATTCTTGGTGATTCTGGTGCCGGTCTAACCAGCACATTCCTAATGGCATTGGGGAACGGTGTATCCTTTGGGTTCTCTCCTGGAACAAATCCTCTTGTGGGTCTCTGGCATTGTGTCAGAGAGCCATTCCATCATGCCCTCTTGACAGCCTCTTTACTCTCTTTTCTAACAACTTCTAGGGCAGATCATTATTTCCACTTTGTTGAGATTTGGCTGACATTTTATTCCAGTAACCCTAGAAGCAAGTTTACACTATCTCTGAGTGGTAGTCAATTGTATATTAAATCCTGAGTCCTAAGAACAAGAGCCCCTAGGAAGTTCTTGCTTCTTGAGTCTTACATCCAGGCTCCCTTGATAAAATACCCTCAAATTTATTTATTTTGACAGAGAGAAATCCAATCCCAGAGTACTCCCTTAATCCCTGACCAGTACATGTCCATTAATTATAGAAACTATTTCATCATATAGTCTCTTAACTTTCTTATTAGGACCACCATGTCCCCAGCTTTTTCAGGATGGGATTTGAGAGTAGTGATTGATCTAATGGCCAGGAGAGAAGAGAGAGACATTTCCTGACAGGACATCTGTTGTATTGTAGTAAAGAAGCTTCCACAACCTCTTCTAGCACAGTCAGAGTAGTAGACATCACCAAGGATGGATGGGCCAACTCAGCAAGCCTGGAGGGTCTAAGAGTAGACATACTGTAAACATTGGTACAGGCATCAATCCAAATGTTCCCATCTCCTCCTTCAGGATCCCAGAATTTTCCCACTGGAGCCCTAACTTTCATATAAAAGCCTGCCATGGCTGAGGGTTTTGACATCTCTGGAGCTCTTAGAGACTTTAATGACTTGGTCTTCTGCCTGTGGTTCTATTGTATTTGTCCTTCCACTGAAGGTGACAAGGGCCTTTTTGTGAGCTTCCCCCTAGATTCTGTCTCTCATCCAACCGTTAACGATGTTAGCAGCTCTCAACTTCTCATTACCTTTCTGTAGGGTATAATATACTTTTATAATAATCAGCTAACTCCAAATTTGCTATCTTGCTGTCTTTTTTAAGATATCGTTTCTTCCACGTTTTTCAAATGTCTGCAGCATCACACCTGACATGTTACTACGCCCTATCATGACATTGATTCAGGTCACCGTCAGTGCAATCTTTAGCAATTGAGACACCACCACATGTCAGGGACTATTCATGCCCTATCTACCAAGCAGGAGACATCCTCTCTCATCTGCTGAGCAATGAGTGAGCTATTCCCAAGTCCTGTTCTTACCGCCTATTTTCTCATATTATATCTGGTATCATTTGTGTTAGTCCAAGAAAAAGCTGACTCTAATTTTTTAGAAGAAATGCCTGTGAGAAAAAAATGGGAGGAAGCAGGTAGAAGCTGGAAGATCATCAGAGCCCAAGTAATTCTAAACCTGAATGAAGGAGAAGCAAAGATGTTGGGTGAAAGCATCTTGGACCACAATGCAATCTAACGAAGTCAGCAATACCACTGGGGAGTACACAACACAAAGTTGCTCATTAGAGAAGTCTTCTGCACCCTGTCTTCGTATCACTGAGGTGCTTATTCACTTGCAGGCACCAACCCATTTAAATATGGTGAAGGATTTTGCAGAGCTGCGGCTGGGACCTTGGTCCGTTACACTTCTTCTACTTGGAGTTCTGCAACATGTGTGCTCATGGCAACCAAAATGCCCTTTAAAAAAAAAAATAGCAGGCTTGGGTACCTGAGTGTGGGTTAAAGCCTCTGCTTTCAGCTCAGGTCATGATCTCAGGGTCCTGGGATCAAGGTCCATGCTTCCTCCTCTCTCTCTGCCTGCCTCTGCCTACTTGTGATATCTCTTTCTCTCAAATAAATAAATAAACTCTTAAAAAAAATTGCAGGCTCCACACCCAGTATGGAGCTTAACATGGGACTTGAACTCACGACCCTGAGATCAAGACATGAGCTCAAGAGTTGGAAACTTGACCAACTGAGCCACCCAAGTACCCCCCTAAAATACACTGCTCTAGGTTCCTCCTGTGAATATTTTATGAAACTAACCTAGATTTCAGTCTCGTAAAAATTGGGCCTCAAGCCAATATCAATAAAACATTTCTACTGAAGTTATTATAAATATTCATAAGCATGTGACTTTTGCAGTTTCACATAGCCCTGACCTAAGAATTTCAAGATGGTTTAATGTTTTATTGTTGCCATCTTGAAATTCTTAGTAATTTTTTAACAAATGGGTTGCTATTTCATTTTTCATTAGATCCTACAAATTATATAGCCAGAACTGTAGCCCATCAGGAGTGAAAAATATTGGGACCTTTTGGTTAAAATATTGTTTGTTCTCTTCAGAGATATTCCAGAAAGCTTTTTAATAGCTGTTAACCCAACTCTGGAAAGTTTCCCTTTTTAAAAGACCAATCATCAGCTCACTTCTGTTGAGATATTTAATTTAATACTTATATTTTCTTTGGATTCTATACCCCCACTTTTTAAAAAAAGATTGTTTGTTTGTTTGTTTGACAGAGAGAAACACAGCTAGAGAAGGAACACAAGCAGGGGGAGTGAGAGAGAGAGAAATAGGCTTCCTGCTGAGCAGGGAGCCCAATGTGGGGCTCCATCCCGGGAGTCTGGGATCATGACCTGAGCCAAAGACAGATGTTTCATGACTGAACCACCCAGGTGCCCCTCTATACCCCTTTAAATCACTACTGTGTATGAGAACACGACTTCTGTTCTGTAGGTCCAACAAAACACTTTGAATTCAGTAACCTGCATTATATAAGCTCAATTACATAGCATTCGACTTCATTTTAGTGAGCCAAGGGCAGTTTATGCTTAGAATACACACATCTGGCTACACCTATTTAAATATTATAGATCAAATAAAAAAATCCATGACTGGGGGAAAAACGTTAATCAGATCTGTAGAAAAGACACAGATGAATGTGGGGTCATATTTTCATTGCCTGGGTTTGGTAATTTAGACTCTTGTTTCAGATTCTCTTACAAGGACTACTCAGCACTTTCCCCACTGGTGACTGAGTTACCTCTGGCCTGTCAATCCTTTCCAGAAGCTCAAAAGTTATTGGACGATCATTGTCACATCAGACGGTTCACCTCAAGCTCCTCTAGCAAAAGGAACAGGAAGGACGAATCCAAGTCCAAAGATAGGCAGTCTTCTCCAGAAAAATCTCTTAATAGGGAAAATCATGGCTATCGTAACAATAATACTGTACGCTCATGTCCTGCAGGCTAACTTTGTCTGCCCTTGGCCAAGAGGGTGCTAAGAAGACAAAAGTAGGATGACTTCAGCAAGCAGCCTTGACCCCAACAGCTGGCCCTGGTGTCCTGCTGGACATAAAGGGTGTCACAGAACATGGCAGACAAGGCCACTCTTTGGCCACTCTGTGGGACAGTGATGGAGCAAAGCAAATACAAGGCCACTTGTTTTTATGGAATTTTATGGAGTCCTGTCTGATGGAGCACAGCCAACATCAAGACGTGTCCAAATCACAAAATGACCAGACATCTGCCTCCTTTAGCTACACAAGTGACTGGTGTTTCCTGACAAATTGTAACTCTTCATTCTCCTGTCTTGAGATAAAAAATTATTGAGATACCTTAGAATTGTTCTTACTTTCTGACAGCACTTAATTCAGAGCAAAAATATCCTTTCTTAAACTTTCTCCAAAATCAAGAAACATAAGCTCCCAAATCTACAACACCCCTCACCATTGTGTGCATTCTCTCTCATAGCAATTCATCAATAAACCCAACTTTGTTTGACTACAGGTATGTTTCTGGTCAGCTACAGCTAGGGGGGCTGGTAGTTCCGACCACCTTTTAAATTTTGATTATATATTTATATGACAAAGATAGAAATGTAAAGGCAGGGATTGTGTCGATTTTGTGTACATCGTATTCACAAGGCCTGTACAAAGCCTGGTATTTTGTGTTCTGTTAATAAATACTTGTAGGATGAATGGAGAAGAAAGGAAATCTGAGAACAGAAAAAAAATCAATGCATTTGACTTGAAAACGTTGAAAAAAATTGAGCCTTTTTACTTTATAAAACTCCATAAGCAAAGTTCACCAAGTATGACAAGGCCAGAATAAATATCCTTATCGTATAAAGACTAACCTTAAGAACATAACCATTACAATGGGATATTATTTACCATAAAATGGAGGAAGTACTGATATATACTACAGCATGAATGAAGCTTGAGATATAATTTATATAGTCCCTTATATTCATGAATCTAAGTATATAAATTATATCTCAATAAGGCTGTTACCAAAAAAAATGACCATCAATAGAGCATTTTCCACCTATTAGAGATGATATCTTGAGGTTTTTAATAACATGGAAACACACTATTAATATAATGCTATGAAAAATGGGAAGGCAAGGAAATAAATACACATTGTTTTTAAAATATATTTATACACACAGAGAGAATAAAATTAAATGCCCTAAAAGGTTAATGCTATTTATATCTGTGCTTCAAGTGATTTTTATTTTTCATAGCATAGTTTTCATATTTTCCAAATATTCCATAATGAGAAGATACTACTTATAATCAGAACAATATTCCAGAAATATTTGGCTAAAATACTATGATTTTTGTCTTGACACAGCTCTATTGCAAAATAGAAAAAAAAAAGCAACTTTGATTTCTTTCAAGGTAACCATGCCTCACAGAAGACACAGGAAATATATATATATATATGAAAATGGTGTCCCTTTTTTTTTTTTTTGAACACATAATGATCACTTTCTCAAGAGATGACCTGCCAGGAATTAACACTTTCTGATGGCATTTAATGACAGCAATTAGGTCAAAATTACCCACAGTCAAAGGCAAAATTCCAATTTTTCATACCTCATCTTAAGAATAATACGTCCTAAAGAAGCAAGATTCAAGTGTTTGTCATTCCACTTATGACTTCCCAAAAGTAAAAAACCCCGATTAAAAAAAAAATGTAAACTCTTCTTTAAAACATAGTTTAAGAAAATCTCAAGTGATATATAAAAATGTTAAATGCAAACTACTTATGACTTTTGTAGAGGAAAATTTGAAAGCTACAATGACATGCATTAAAGAAAGGGAAGACGAATTTATTAAAGAAGGTGAAGCTGAAGAAAATGTGAGGTCTAGTGTGGGAAGGAAAATGAGAGGAACAAGAGTTTAGGTAAATAATTTAAAAAAGTAACATTATGTTACAAGATGCAATTGAAGTCACTCACATAAGAGGCGAGCAGCACAATCTGCCATCAAGAAGCTTCCTACTAGTTGGGGATACTAAACAAAGACAGATTCAAAAATATGTAAGGATGTTTCTGGAATGATATGTGTCAATAGCAAATTAACACTATGACTAAGAATAGACATTAAGAATATAGAGCAAGAGTGGGAGGTAGCTCAGCCATTCAGCTCCTGCAAATCAGGTAGTCAGATTAAGGACTGTATCCTGGACATAAAGTTCCCTCCGAGCCCAGAAACAGATTTGATTCTCTTCAGAGAATAATCTTAACTGACCCAGCGACTATAATTCATCAGTTCTCTTTTCAAAAATATTCCCAAGCCCTTCTCCCTGCCTAGTCACCTCTGCTTCTGGTTTCCTATTTCCCAAACTTGGTTTTGACCCTGATTTTAATTCGGCCTGGAATCTCCGTTCAGTAGCTGTTAAGGACTGAATGTTTGTGTCCCCCTAAAGTTCATATGTTAAAGCCTTAACTGTTAGTGTTATGGCATTTGGACATGGGGCTTTAGGGAGGTAATCGGGGTAAGAATAGCAGGAGGAGGGGCGCCTGGGTGGCTCAGTTGGTTGAGCGACTGCCTTCAGCTCAGGTCATGATCCTGGAGACCAGGGATCAAGTCCCACATCGGGCTCCCTGTTCAGCGGGAAGCCTCCTTCTCCCTCTCTCACTCCCCTGCTTGTGTTCCCTCTCTGGCTGTTCTCTCTGCTAAATAAATAAATAAAATCTTAAAAAAAAAAAAAAAAAAAGAATAGCAGGAGGATGGGGGCTTCCTGGTGGGATTAGTGCTCTAATAAGAGACTCTGGAGAGCTTGCTTGAGCCCTCTCTCTCTGCCATGTGAGGACAGAGCCAGAAGGTGGCAGTGTGCAAGGCAGAATGAGAGCCTTCCCTAGAACCCAGTCCTGCTGGTACCCTGACCTCAGACTTCCTGCTTCCAGAATGGTGAAAAGCAAATTTCTGTTAAGATACCTAGTGTATGGTATTTTGTTACGGCAGCCCAAACTGACTTTCTTCATTGCCCCTTAAAGAATTTTTGTTTTGAGACATTTTACGTATTGGAACTTAGGAAAATACTGAGTAAATGAAACAGTAAAGAGTGTTACTTCTATAAAATAACCAGTGTAATGAGTGTGTCTTCAAATTTTGTAAAATGCCACAACCAAAAGCAAGATTGAGCCTTGGTCTCTCCTTGGTAACCAAACTTATATAAATTTTCTATCCTGATTGCTTGAAACCAGTTTCAGATTAATTGATTATTTGATTCTCTTAAAACAGAGATGAGGAAAAGCTTTTTCCTGTATGCTGATTGCGGTCTTCATCGCGACAAAATAGGAATAACCTGAAGAAACAACGGCCTTGCGATTTTTTCATTTCCAAAACATTAACATTACTTTTGAAAATCTGTCTTAGAAAGACATTTTTTCTGTGTCCAAAGTCTCTCTTGTTTCATTTCTCTCCATGAATTAGCCTACTTCCCATTTACTTTCCTTCTCCTACTGTCCTCCAGGTTACCCCTTATGCACCGCAAGTAAGTGAAACCATGTGATACTTGACTTTCTCTACTTGGCTTATTGCACTCAGCATAATCTCTTCCAGTCCAGTCCATGTTGCTACAAAAGTTGGATATTCATCCTTTCTGATGGAGGCATAGTGTTCCATTGTATATATGTACCACATCTTCTCACAGAAACAAACTGAGGGACTTGGAGGGAAGGGTGGGGGGATGGGAGAGCCTGGTGGTGGGTACTGGGGACACCTATTGCATGGAGCATTGGGTGTGGGGCATGGGCAATGAATCTTGGAACACTGAAAAAAATAAAAATAAAAATAAAGAAAAAAAAGAAACATTTTTTTTTTTTTGCATATGGAACTGCACTCATTTAGGTAGTCAGTATAAATCATTCTTCTTATATGATTTCTTTGATCCAGCTTCATAAAACTTCCTTTTGTAGTAAATTAGCTTGGCAGGCACATGGGCAGATCACGTTCTTAGAATCTGATTCTTGTTCTGCTGTATGACTGAGATTTTTCAGCTGTGCTGATGTGTTTCTGGCAATGGATACTGTGAACCTTTTCAGAGTGAAACCATGTTTGTCATGCTCCATGGTGAGGAACTTGAAGTCCTTACCCAAGTATGCATGCAGGAGCTGGAGGAGAAAAAATTTACTTCCTAAGAAGCTGGCTGTACCCATTACAATGCTGGCAGTCCACCTGTCCTGGCATTTCACACAGTGCTTGTTTTCCAAACTCAAGAAATACAAACTGCTGTCTCTAACACTAGAGCCTACGTATTATCTAAATCTTGGATGAAATTATCCTGCTGCTTGGTCTGGCCTAAAGCTTCTATCAAAGTCCTGGTGGAAAGAAAAGACATTTCCTGAAGGTAACTTAGGAGACAAGCTGTATGACCACATTTCTAAGTAATTTAAGTGAATCCTTTGGATCAGAATATCATATTATGGCTGCATATTTCATTACAGTGCCTGAGTATATAAGAGATCTACGTTTACTGGACTGTACTCTAATGGGCAGCTTTGGACGTCCTAGCAAAGCCATAGAGATCTGGGAACTGAATTCACTGTAAGAGGTAAGAGAGTTACAATATGTCACATTTTCCTGTTCACTTTGGATTCTAAGTATGTAGTTAGGACTTGTCTTGATACTAAGCTAATGTGTAGTATAATTTTTTTCTTCTTTTAATTTCATTTTGTTCTTTTTCTGTGTTGTTATTTTTATTGTGTTCCTCTTCCTCCATAACTCTCTTCAAGTCTTTTTTTTTCTTTATAATAGGAAAGTAGAAATATGTGATAGTTTTTTTAAAATTAATGTTGAAAATAAAAACCATATAAAGTTAGATTTATTTGTTATATCCTAGATGTTTAATCCCATAGATCCCTCTCAAGAAAGAGAGAAACCAGCACTCATCTAAGCCAGCGGTATAAACTGGCCCACTCCAATCTTCCTCACGCTGACAGTAGGACAGGCATTATCAGACACTGAGAATCTTGCTGGTAAGAGACAAAAAAATGATTATGGCTCCTTCTTCCTCTCAAAAGTATGTAACACTTCATGAAATCTAAAGGCAGTCATAACTGTCCCTGGACTGCCAACACTAAGGCTCAGGAAGTACTCAAGTATGCACAAGTGCACAAGGCCTTATTATATACCTTGATACCAGTTCTGTGGACTTAACCAGTAAGGCATGGACAATTTTGAATTGTTATTTCACCTAAGTTTTACATACTAAGATAGATGAAAAATTGCTAGGCTCACATACTCTTTTCAATATTACTGAATTTCAATATGTTGTATATATTTAATTTCTGATAAAAGGAAAAGAAAGAAGAAAACAGTTTCATGGACAAAAGGGAATTGGGCTGGTACTAATATGTAAATGTAGGCTTTTACCTTTTTTTTTTTCCCACCAGTTGACAATGATTTGCTTCATTCAGTAAAGCTGGTCTAATGAAGGCGGATTTTTACAACTTGTCATCTTCATCTACTCATTTAACATTTTTCCAAAATGTTCAACATGCTGAGGGAGAAAGTACATGAATAATAGGTCAGAATTGTTTTTCTCAAATTCGGGGCATCACAAAGTGAGGCTTCCCCATATTGACATTTACATTAGGATTGAGATTTGTAGAATACTCAATATAAAGCAAAAGGTAAGAGATTACTCAGAAGACCACATGCCATATAACCAAGAGCCATACCCTTTACTTTTTCTTGGCTGGACATCTCTATTCTGCTTTTTCTTCACTGTATCTCTGAATGCTTACTTTCTGCCATGAATTCTATGGATGAATGTTGAGCCCTCTCAAAAGCAGAGCTTGTTGTCATGAGATTTTTTTTAATATAAAGGCAAAGATTTTCCTCATAAAATTTTCTTACAATTGTCACCGGTGTTTGGGTTTCTTTTAAAATATAGTCAGTAGGGCACAAAGTTTATTTAGTTTTAGTTAGAAACATTAATGTGCCATTTCTAGTTCCCAATTGTTGTGCTTTAAAGTGAGATACACAGCACACCTGATTTTGAGCCACACATGAACTTAGTTCATTTAACTTTTTTTGGTGCCAACTTGGACATATTCCCAATAATACCATAGACATGAAAAGGGCAAATGGACCAAATAAAAGGTGGGGACCATGGGTTCCCCTTCTTTTTGAGCTTGAGCAAGCCTGACAACTTGTAGAAAGTTCTTGCTTAGAAAGATAACTTCTGGGTGTCTGGGTGGCTCAGTTGGTTAAGCGACTGCCTTCGGCTCAGGTCATGATCCCGGAGATTCGGGATCAAGTCCCACATCAGGTCCCTGCTCAGGCTCCCTGCCTGCTTCTCCCTCTCTCACTCCCCCTGCTTGTGTTCCCTCTCTGGCTGTGTTTCTCTCTGTCAAATAAATAAAATCTTTAAAAAAAAGAGAAAGAAAGAAAGAAAGAAACTTCTTTTGACCTCCCTGAAGTAATTATTCGCTCTTATCCAGAAAGTTTACCTTCTTCCATTGAAGGTTCAGGAGGGTATAGAATATCAAAGGAGGAAAAGCAGACAACTTCCTAGCCATTCCCACTCAGATGTTAGAAACCATAATGAGAAGCCATCAATCAGACAACATGTAGTGAGAGTTTTTACACAGAATGATTTTTCCTAGAAATTTATATAAAAATTATATAAAAAAGGCAACATTATAGAATTCTTAATATTTCACAAAAATTACAAACAACATCAATGTGCAAAATTGACAATAAAAAAATATGTACATGCATCATATGGGGGAACTCCTTTCCCCACTAGGTAAGATTACCTATTTCCTGAATCTCACATTCTCTTTCTTATTTTTTTTTAATTTTTTCATTTGTTTATTTATTTTTTTACTTTAAATTTATTTTATTTTTTCAGTGTTCTTCTCTTTCCTGAATCAGAGCTTACAAAAACTTCTTGAAAAAAGAAGAAAGGACACAGAAAAAGTTACTTCAAAAAATATTTTGTGCTTCTGAAAATGGCTTTAATCTATACATTCACTTAGTACTTTGGATATTGAATTCAGTTTGAAAGACATTTTCTATTAGAGTTTTGAAGGTGTTATGCTATTCTTCAGCATGCCCCAATGTTGCCTTTGAAAAATGCTATGCCATTATAATTTCTTATCCTTTGTATATAATCTTATATTAATGTTCTGAAATTTTAGTCATATGCCTTCATGGGATTACTCTTTACTTTATTACACTTGGTTTTTTGATGACCTCTTTAAAAATCTAGATTTCCAAGTCTTTCAGTTCTGAAGAGTTTTGTCATATTGTTTTCTCATATCTCCTCACCCCCATCCTTCTCCCTGTCTTGAATGGGACATCTGACTTCCTGGACTGATCATCTACTTTTCTTAATTTTTCTCTACAGGTTTGCATCCCTTTCTACTTATTTTTTAATGAGAAATTTCCTCAACTTTATTATTCAACTATTATTGTTTTTATTTTTGCCATCACATTCTTTGAATTTCCAGAAATCTTTTCTTTCTTTAAATTGTGCTTTGATACTGTTTCATATATTCAGTATTAAGGTATTTCTATTCTTCTATTTCTAAATGTCTTTCATATTTTCATTTGTCTTTTACAGATGCATTTTGCAAATTACACCTGAAATTAATATAATATTGACTGTCAATTACTCTATAACAAGAAAAAAAAATGAAGGAACAAACTTTTACCTTGGTTGCCATTGCTGATTTTTGCTATTGTTATATTTGGGGCCTATTAATTTCTACTCCGTTCCTTTATCTTTCTTTTAGTTTGTTTTTCCTGTTCTTTTTTCTAACATTTAATAAGGATGTTTAGCTTATTAATTTTCAGCCATTCGATTAAAAGTTATGCTCCTGATAGAATGCAAATAACAAAGAAATTTCAGATCGACTTCAAGTATATATGGCCACTTTAATAAATAAATTGGAGAAAGTGGTGAAATTCAGTACCAATTAATGAATCTAAAATAAAACAAAACAAAGTGAAACGATAAACATACTTAACCTTAAAAATCATATCTATGATGTATCATTTTGGGGACATGATAGTTAATGGTGAAATGTTGGAAGTATTTTCTTTAAGGTACCTGAGTGGTTTAGTCAGTTAAGGTACCAACGTTTGATTTTGACTCAGGTCATGATTTCAGGGCCATAGGATTAAGCACCTTGTCGGGCTCTGTGCTTAGTGTGTAGTCTGCTTAAGAATCTCTCTCTCTCTCTCTTCCCTTCCCCCGCCATGTGCTTCTCTCTGTCAAATGAATAAGTAAATAAATAAAATCTTTAAAAATATTGTCTTCAGATCAACAAGAAAATAAGAGCAACAATTAGCATTTCTATTCAATGCTATTCTAGACAAGCCAATATAACAACTACAAATGCCTATGATAACAAGATAAAAAATAATAAAGTTTTTCATAGTTTATTCCTTATATCTAAATAAACTGCAAAGGAACCAAATACTTAAATACTTAAAAAATATAAATATTTGAAAAATCAGGACATCATTTTTTAAAAAGATTTTATTTATTTATTTAATTGACAGAGAAAGAAACACACGCAGGGGAGATGGGAGAGGGAGAAGCAGGCTTCCCACATAACAGAGAACCTGATGCAGGGCTTGACCCCGGGACCCTGAGATCAGGACTTGAGCCAAAGGCAGATGTGTAATGACTGAGCCACCCAGTGCTCCTTGAGATCATTTGTCTATGAGCCCAGAGTGAAGGAGATTGCTTAAAACTAAGTCAGTGGCAACAAATAATAAACTTCAACTATATTAAAATGATGATATTCTGGATGGCACATGCACACACATAATTTACTTAAAATTGACCCAGCATTTTTGTTTCTAGGAGTCAATACTGTGGATATATCTATACTCTCATTATGGGATTGTTTGCAATAATAACATCTTGAAAGTGTATATCAAAATGGAATTATAGTTATTATTATTGAAAAGAATGAGAATACTCCCTGATAACATTATACCCAGGGTATACTAAGTTAATAAACCAAGATGCAGAACAGTGTGTTGTGTGTGTGTGTGTGTGTGTATATATATATATAGCCAATTTTGTGAAAAAAAGGGACAAATTAAGAGCATGTATGTTGTACTTCTTTTTAATTGCATAAAGAAACATTAAAAGAACACCCAAGAAAATAATAAAAGTAATTACCTGTAGAAGGTGAAAGTGAATAAGATGGGTGAAAGACTTCTTAAATTTGAACAATTAACAAATTGGAAAGAAATATTTTGCCAAATATGATCTATTTTAAAGCTATAGTAATAAATGCAATATAGTTACAGAATAGAGATAGACATACAGAGCAATAGAACACATAAGGCATTCAGAAACAAAGCTATGTACAGAAATATATTTGATGGCGATGGTATGGTAGGAAATGCTCAGATTCACCATGTTTCTATGTGATTCCCCACATTTCTCTCACTCTTGTCACTTAGACTACAACTATGGACTAGCTCTGATAAATAAGCTATAAGTAAAAGTGATAAGTGTCACTTCCAAGCCCACACAGTTGTTGAGAGAGACAAATGAGAGGCCACTGGGGTATGGTAACATTCAGGTTTTTGTTGTGGGTAGAAGCTATGAAGATTCCGTATTATTATTTTTCCTTACTGGCATTTACCCCAAAGATACAAATGTAGTGAAAAGAAGGGCCATATGTACCCCAATGTTCATAGCAGCAATGACCACAATCGCCAAACTGTGGAAAGAGCCAAGGTGCCCATCAACAGATGAATGGATAAAGAAGATGTGGTACATATATACAATGGAATACCATGTCTCCATCAGAAAGGATGAATATCCAACTTTTGTAGCAACATGGACTGGATTGGAAGAGATTATGCTGAGTGAAATAAGCCAAGTAGAGAAAGTCAAGTATCACATGGTTTCACTTACTTGAAGTGCATAAGGGATAATATAGAGGACAGTAGGAGAAGGAAAGTAAATGGGAAGTAGGGTAATTGAGGAAGAGAAACAAAACATGAGAGACTTTGGACACAGAAACAAACTTAGGGGCTTGGAGGGAGGGGGTGGGAAGATGGGAGAGCCTGGTGGTGGGTACTGAGGGCACCTATTGCATGGAGCACTGGGTGTGGGGCATGGGCAACGAATCTTGGAACACTGAAAAAATAAAATAAATTTAAAGTAAAAAAAAAACATATACTATTTCATGTATGTTTTTGTATTAGAGTTCTTTAGAGAGACAGAATAATAGGAGATATAGATATAGATATAGATATAGATATAGATATAGATATAGATATAGATATAGATATCCTTGTGATATACATTTCTTATAAGGAATGACTTTCGGATTATGGGGTTTGAGAAATCCAAGATCAGCAGTCAGCAAGCTGGATACCCAGAATAGTTGATGCTGTGACGTTCCAGTCTGTGTCTGGGTCAGAGAGCAAAGAAAGACCAATGTCTCTGCTTGAAGACAATCAGGCAGAGACAGCAAATTCTTCCTCACTCAGTCTGCTTGGTTCTGTTCAGGCCTTCAAAGGATTGGATGAAGCCCATTCACAAATCACATTGAATATGGCAATTTGTTTTACTCAGTCTATCTATTCAAATGTTAATCTCATCCAGAAATGCCCTCATATGTCTGGGAAGGTGTGTGATCTGCCCCTCCCACCATGCCTAAGCCACTGGAAAACTTTGGTGGAGGTACCTGTAAATGTGAATGAAAGCCCCTCTGGGCTTCCCCACCTAGAATCCGGAAAGCCACATACCCTGTGGGTCAGGGCAATATGTCCTTTGTGTGCTTATTCAAGACATATAGTTCCATTCAATCCTTCTCCGGGTAATCATATCTCTGTATCTCTTATCTGTATTTCTTGATCCCTGTGCCTCAATGGTCTCAACTTCTGTGAGTTTAAGCAATCGCTCTGTACCCTGCAGTAATAATACTAATCCTGTCTCTAGGGCGGGTGCAAAAGCAGTTAAAGAGTTAACTGCACCACTCAACTTCCTCACTTTTAAATAATAAAAGACTGGGGCCCCTGTCTATCAAGAGAGACAAAGGAAGAGGGCCTACAAGGAGGCAGCAAGAGAGCCTTAGAGGAGGGAACTTTGGAGGAGAGAGCAAGAGAGCTGGAAAACAGCAAGAGAGCCTGAAAAGAGAGACAGAAACAGAGAAGCAAAGCAAGCAGCAGAAAGAGAAGCAGACAGAGAGTAGAGAGACAGAAGAGGAGAGAGAAGTAGAGCAAGAGGGCCAAAGCCAGAGATAGAGAGCTAGAGCTAGAGAGCCAATGCTAAAAAGCCAGAGCGTGCGGCTGAGCCTGCTTCGTAGGTCTCTCCTGACTGACCTCGGGTCTGTCAGCTTGCATTAGATTTCCGTGTCCTTGTCATTATTTCGCCCGCCAGACATCCCGCGGTTCGGGACCCACCATCTCTGCCGAGGCTGGCTCCTCCGGCGGTGACACTTATAGACACTCAAAATTATGTCTGACCAAATATCTGGACACTCTATGGCCTGAAAAAGTTGACACCTAAAATTCACCACCACAAATACACTTTTGGCAATGGGAACTCATATACGTCTCCTTAAACAATACTTGGTCTCCAAATGAAGGTAATAACAAAGTCATAATTCTGCCTCAAATGATCTAAAGCTCTTCCATGCAATCAAAAACACAGGATCATTCTCAGAAGAGAAAGTAATGTCCTTGAGTAATGTTACTCTGCTCCTTGGGTATCCTGCAACTTAAAAGTTATGTTGTAAAATCAACAATACTTAAATACCATGATAAAAGTCAACACATTTTATATTACATTATAAGAGAATAAAAGAGGGAAGAAAATGAAAATATTAGTATATGTATTAGTCAACTCTGGCTGCTATAACAAAGTACCACAGACTGACTTAGAAACAATAGACATTTATTTATCACAGTTCTAGAGGCTGGAATTATGAAATTAGGGGGCCTGCATGTTCAGGTTTGGTGAGATCTCTCTTCTGGGTTGCATGTGGATTACTGGTTTCTTATATTTTTCAAGTGATAGAAACAAAAGTAGCTGGATCTCTGGCTTCTTCTTGTGCTTCTTTTTTTGGTGAGGGGGGTGGTTGTTTCTCTGGCTTCTTCTAAAGACACAAATCACATTCATGAGTATTCCACCCCCATGACCTAATAATAACCTCCCATAGGATGCATCTCCATATATACTGGAAATTCTTTTAATTTTATTTATTTATTTGAGAGAGAGAGAGAGTGAGCATGAGTGGGGGGGAGGCGCAAGCAGGGAGCTTGACATGGGGCTTGATGCCAGAACTCTGAGATCATGACCTAAGCTGAAGGCAGATGCTTAACTGACTGAGCCACCCAGGTACTCCTACACTGGGAATTCAATTTTCAACATATTTTTTTAGGAGGTGGAGACAAACATTCAGTTCATCGTGCTATGCACCAATGCACACACATAGGCACACACACAAACATAAAGAAAATGATAAGGAAATGCTTATGACAAATGTCGTAGTACTCATTTCTATATGGTGGTAGCTGGTTATTTATAACCATCTTCTTCCGCTATCCATTCTATATTCCCTTTGCCTTCAGCAAGCATCTCAGCTGGCCATGATTCTTTACCTGGTAGAATGATTTAAACCTTCATTCCTGAAGAGTCTGGATCATTAGTTGTTCTGCCTGTATTGGCTGCTGTAGTCCATTGACTTTAATCACAAGTCCTGGTAACATTAAAAGAAACCCTAAAGGATCTCCTGACCTTGCCTCCATTGTGAAGTAGCAGTTAAGTTTACTGCAAGTAGTCAGGATGGATCACCGCAGCCAGCATTATAACTCTCTTATCTTCCTGTTGATTCAGAGCCATGAGCAGCCGAAAGTGGCCAGATGTCAGTCCTAACTTCCAGTACAGAGGAATCATTGCTGTGTCTCCTGCATCAGAAGCATTCCTTACTCTGGAGCTAACCACTAGTCATACTAGGTCAGCAGAGTATAGATTCAGGAGAACAAGAAGTAGATGTTTTGCTATTGGGTCACTAGGGATGATACTGAGAGGTGCCACTCTCATTTCCACCCCTAGATTCCTGGACACATGAATCCTGGCTATGGGAGAATAAGCATCTTTTTGGTTGTAGGAGAGGCCAGAAAGGATATGTCCACAAGCCCACACTCTTTACTACTGGAAATAAAGTCATTCCAACTTTTGAATCTAATTAGATTAGAGATCCCATTCCAGGAACATCCAAATGAATTCAGAAAGCTCATCCTTAATAGTCTGTTCCTTTAGACATCTCTCAGTACTGTATCTGTATTAGTTAGAGCTCTCCAGAGAAACAGAATCAGGAGGAGATACTTACCTCTACCTCTAGCTCTACCTATATAAAGATACTTATTATAAGAAATTGGCTCATGTAATTGTGAAGAATGGGAAGTGTCCAGATCTACAGTTGGCAATCTGGAGATCCAGGAGAGCCCATGGTGTAGTTCCAGTCTGAGATCGAAGTCCTGAGAACCAAGAGAGCCAATGGTGCATACCCCAGTTTGAATTTGAATCCAAGGGCAGAAGACCAATGTCCCAGCTTGAAGAAAATCAAGCAGAGAGTTGAATTCTTCCTTACTCAGTCTTTTTTTTTTTTTTTTCTACTCAGACCTTCAGAGGATTGAATGTATTTCTGCCATATTGGGGTGTGCCATCTGCTTTACTTAGTCTAATAATTCAAATGTTAATCTCATCAAGAAACAATTTCACAAACACGCTTAGAAAAATGTTTACCCAAATATTGGCATCCCATGGCTCAGTTAACTTGACACATAAAATGAACTATCAGAGCTTTCTTATATCTTTGTTATTTTTTCACAATTCTTTGTGAATTATACACAACATAATGCATGAGGGATAATGTCTCACAAATGTTCTGGGCAAAGAAAATATTATCAATTAGTGTCATTTGCATATCATACCATGTTTCATTAGTTGGTACATAAAAGGTTTTTTACTACAATGTTTTCTTTTTTTTTTTTAAGATTTTGTTTATTTATTTGAGAGAGAGAGAGAGAACATGAGGGGCAAGGGTAAGAGGGAGAAGCAGACTCCCTGTAGATGTAGGACTGAATCCTGGGACTCCAGGATCATGACCTGAGCTGAAGGCAAGTTGCTTAACCAACTGAGCCACCCAGACATCCCATACTACAATGTTTTCACTATAGAGTTAACATTTGTGACAATATGAAATGATTTACTGTATTCTTTTAATGATTTTTAGCTTAAAATATTTTTGTCTGATATTATCATTTCCACTTGTCCTTTCCTTTGTTAGTGCTTTCCCAATAAAGATTTTGCTTTTTATTTTATTTCTAAATTGTGTGTGTAATTTATAATAAACATTATTTTTAAAAGCATTTAATTTACTTTGAAATTTTACTCTTTTTAATGGGCAATATATTTCACAGTCAACACTAAACAGTATGGTTGACTTTACTTCTACCATTTTGTCTTATACTTACTTGCTTTATTTACTTTGTTTCATACTTTGTTTTACTTGTTCTTGTTGTCTTGGTCCATTTGCTTTTATTTATTTTATTAAGAAAATTCTCTTGTTTATTGTTATTTTATTGAGCAATTTAGAAGATAGAGATCCTGCCTTGAATTCTAGGTTTACATTATAGGTTTTCAAAGCTGTTATCGGTGGTCGTAATAGAGGTGGAGGTAGAGGTAGGAGGAGGTGGAGGTGGGAGGTGGGAGGGGGCGGTGGAGGCCATGGAGGTAGGAGGCTGGGAGGGGGTGATGGAGGAGGTGGCAGCGGTGCTGGTGTTGGGGTATGGATGTGTATGCATGGGCATAAATAAAATAATGAAGTGACTGCTTGTATAAAGGCTAAGATTTCTACAAAAATGAGGCCTCAATAAGGAAACAAATGATCTGATGAGAGAGGCTTCAGTACATTCCTCCACTCAGGGTCTAGAAAAAGTAAGGGGAGCCTTTAGCAAGTAGGATTTGTTTCCAAGTACAGTTGCTGGTTGCTTGATTCAGTTCACAGGACAGTTCAGCATGAATGTAATTGGAGGTAGAAAGGCTCTGATAAGCTTTTTAGATGTTATTGAGTGGAATAATATTTGGATCTTTAAAATTGCAAGGTATATGATTTCAATGTGTTAGAGTGTTCAGACAATATGCTAGTTTTATATTGTTATTCCAGGCCTGGGTAGGCAGTGATGCATTTGCTGTCCCAAATTCTGGATTTCTGTCAATGACTGAGGAGACTTTCCTTTGATTCATGTGGTTTGTCCACAGCTCTAGTTACATTGTTTAGGATGGACTTGGCTTGACCAATGCTCCTGAAGAAGAAAAGGTCCTTAGTAGTAAGGTTTCTTAGGACAAATGATTTCTTTTAAAGAGCCAGTGGAATAAGACATAAGGTCCAGGATGAAAATGTATGCTGGAGAGAAAATATGGAACTGGTGACATAGGTGGCCACTATGGTCTATTTCTATTCTTGGCCAAAAGAATGCAATGGATCAAACATGACTCTGAACGGGGTACAAGATGCACCAGGAGCTTCTCCCTCCCCAGGTGTGGCAAATATGCACAAAATTACACAAAATTGGTAAAGGTCCCATGAATTAATTTCAAGTTAGGAGAATGTTTTCCCTCTGAAATGTAAGTTCTCAGGTTTTGTCTTCTTTTTTTTTTTAATCTTTTTTTTCTAAAGATTTTATTCATTTATTCGACAGAAAGAGAGATCACAAGTAGGCAGAGAGGCAGGCAGAGAGAGAGGAGGAAGCAGGCTCCCTGCTGAGCGGAGAGCCCAATGCCGGCCTCAATCCCAGGACCCTGAGATCATGACCTGAGCATAAGGCAGAGGGTTTAACCCACTGAACCACCCAGGCACCCCTCAGGTTTTGTCTTCTTGACAAACTGGCATCTCATTGTGACTGAAGTCAATATGGTTTTCTTCTTTCCTTTGGCCTTTGTGTGTCTTCTGCTGTTTTTGACAACACTAAGCATTGAATCCTGTAAAGGTAATTTGGGCTAGGGTGATAACTGAAAGGTTAGGGATGGCTTGTTCTCTGAACACTGTTGGTGTGGGGTTAGTGTTGAGATAATATTGCATTTCTTATTAGATCATTAAATGCCTTATAAACTAGGCCTATGGGGTATATGGCATGAAATTAATCCAAGTTGTGAGGCTCTGGAAATGACTGAACGTACTTCACTGAGAAAGAGCTCAGGCTGCTGAGAGTACTTCACCACCACTCAGGTTAAAAGAACCGTCCTCCCTGACACTGAAGAAAACAAGAAATTTGAGAAGATAATTATTAGACTTTAAATTGAAAATTCTGAACTCTAAAATTTCACTTGTGAAACTAAAAATATTTCACTTTGGATTTTGCTGTTCTCATGGTTTTTTGGGGGGAGAGGAGACTGATTTAAACTTTTAAATATCTGTTTCAGAGTTTGATAATGGGAGGAGATTCTCTTAGCATCTGTGTAGGGTTAGAAATCTTTATTATTAGAGTGTCTTTATATGTGTTTTATATTGGGTTTTGCAATGTCATTCAATTTCATTCCAGCCAGTTGCTTCTGGGGGATGGGAATATAAATCCTACAGGTATAAGTCCACTGACTTGGTCCTTTGCTGTAAAATGAATGTTGACCAAGAGCATTGTTAGGTGAGCTGAGCCAATGTGTTGATAAATAAGGCATTGACTAAACCAACAATGGTAGAAATGAAAGTAGAGTGAGGGGGGAGGTAAATCCACATCTGGAGTGAGTCTCTGTTAATGTGAGAACAAACTAAAGCTTTTTCTGTAATGGGAAAGATCCAGTATAATCAAGCTTCCACTGGCTAGCTCGCTGCCCCCAATTTGTTATGGTGCTAGTTTCGAAAATCAACACTGGCCTTTGCTATTGGCCATTTGGGCAGTCAGAATTGGTGACAGTTACATCTGCCTTATGCAGCAAAATTTCATGTTGTTTTACCCATAAACTCTGGCTCTGGCTCTTCACCATTTTGTTCATAAGCTCATTGAGCAGGAAAGAGACTGATGTACATCCTCAGAACAGATTGTCTTATACAGCACTTCACTGAAAAGATCCTATGTAGTCATCCCTGTGGAGAGGGTTTATATGAGACACAGTATTCTTACTCAGGAATATTCTTAAAAGTCTACATCCAGGGCCGCCTGGGTGGCTGAGTTGGTTAAGCGACTGCCTTCGGCTCAGGTCATGATCCCGGACTCCCGGGATCGAGCCCCACATTGGGCTCCCTGCTCAGCAGGAAGCCTGCTTCTCCCTCTCTCACTCCTCCTGCTTATGTTCCCTCTCTGGCTGTGTTTCTTTCTGTCAAATAAATAAAATCTTAAAAAAAAAAAAGTCTGCATCTACCTATGTGTCACATGTCTTTGTAACTAATGCAGTCAATCTTTCTTCCTAAATCCCCCCAAATCCAGTCAAAATGTTAGTCACTGCCCATGAGTTAGTATAGATACATAATTATGGCCATCTTTCCCTTCATTTGAAGTATTCAGACAGATAAAGGTTTTGTTCCATTCACCTTCCTTCCTCAAGAGTATCTGTGACCTTATGGGGACTCCATGTCTTTCTTGGTTCTGACTTCTTTATAAATAAGATTCAGTTTTTTTCCTCCCTCTATCAATTGGTCGTGGAGAACTCATCATTAAGCCGTATATGTGGAATAAGGAGACAAGGTATAGAAATAGATGTAGGAGCCCTGGAAGTATGAGCCAGATGCTCATAAAAATTACTTGTGCCCTGAGGCACCTGGGTGGCTCAGTTGGTTAGGCATTAGACTCTTGATTTTGGCTCAGGCTCAGGTCATAATCTCAGGGTCCTGATACTGAGGCCCAAGTCAGGCTCCATGCTGAGCATGGAGCCTGGTTAAGATTCTCTCTCTCCCTCTCCCTCTGTCCCCCCACCCCCTGATCTCACACATGCATGTTCTCTCTAACATTTTTTAAAAAGGGACGCCTGGGTGGCTTAGTTGGTTAAGCGACTGCCTTCGGCTCAGGTCATGATCCAGAGACCGGGATCGAGTCCCACATCGGGCTCCCTGCTCAGTGGGAAGCCTGCTTCTCCCTCTCTCACTCCCCCTGCTTGTGTTTCCTCTATCACTGTGTTTCTCTCTGTCAAATAAGTAAAATCTTTAAAAAAATTAAATTAAATTAAATTAAAAAAAATTTACTTGTACCTTTAGAACTGGCTTTATCCCGATCTTGTTTATAACTGTCCTTCTTGATGATGCAGTACTGCTATATTCACACTCAAATTTATGACTCAGAGGATCAGCGAAAAGCTAGTTCATGACAGGCATCACAGGTCACATGGTCATGTACTATCCCATGATCAGGAATTCAGACTCTTCCAGGAGTCAGTAGTGAGCCAGGAACTGTTTCAGATCTCTCTCTCTCTCTCCCCTCCCCTCTATGTGTGTGTGTGTGTGTGTGTGTGTGTGTGTGTGTGTGAGAGAGAGAGAGAGAGAGAGATTCACATTATTTTGCATTTATTTGATATATATTCTATCTATCTATCTATTGAGAAAGAGAGAGAGAGAGAGAGAGAGAGAGAGAGAGAGAGGATTTGCAGAAAAATGCATCAGGGAGCCTTGGTGGCTCAGTTGGTTAAGCATCTGCCTTTGACTCAGGTCATGATCCCTGGGTCCAGGACTGAACCCCGCATTGGGCTCTCTGCTCATCAGGGAGTCTGCTTCTCCCTCTCCCACTGCTCCTCCCCCTCCTTGTGCTCTCTCTCTCTAATAAATAAATAAAATCTTTTAAAAAGAGAGAGAGAGAGAGAATCAATTCTCCAAATCCCCAGGGTTCTGCATAGTAGGTCTCCTATCCAGGTTTGTCACATGCTCCATAAAGACTTCTCAGCTGCCATGCATGCTTTGAATACAATTTATTTGTTTCGGTATGAAGCCCAAATGGCAAAACAGCTTGCACTCTAGCCTGGACCAGCTGGAAAGTTTTTTCTTAACTGAACCCCCACTCAAAGCTGCCGTTCTCACAGGATGTTTGGTAAATGGGTCAAAACAGCTCACACAAAATTGTTTGCCTAGAAAATCTAAAGAAGCCTGAAAAGCTTTATGTATGTTTCCTTATTTCTTAGAGGAAAGAGGTAAAAGGTGGAATAAATTTTATTTCACATTATGTTGAGATACCCTTATCTTATCCAGCCCTCTGGACCTTCTAAAACTTCCCCAAAGTGACAGACATCTGATTTTCTTGTGAAATTCTGTGCTGACTCACATTTGTCTTATCAAAGAACCAATTGTGCCTACTATTTCTTGCTCACCAGGTATTATTGGCTCACTTTCATTGGTAGCGTGAACCAGCCTGTACCCTGTGGGACGATGAAACAATGGGTCCTTGAAAAATAAACAGTAACAGAGAGTCAGAGAATGGATGTAGTCCTAACCGGAATAGTGAAGATGCATTGCTGCCACCGAGTAATGAAAAGAAATTGCTCTGGTGGTCTTTACTGATGATATAAGAAACAATGATTACATGACAACAATTTTTGGCTTTGTTGAACTACTGCAGTAAAAGGACCAAATCTGGGCTTTTATTGCCATTGAAGTCACTATCTAATTTCATTCCAGGTAAATCTACTTTCATTCTACAAGTTGCATCTCCCAGCTGTGCATGCTCTCCAGGCAAGTTCAATGAGGGTGTATAGGAATTACCACAACTTCATCTCTCAAGTCTATAAAGAATAGAGTATTGTTTTGCTTTATTCATCTTGTGGGGAGGAACAGAAGTCTGTGAGCTCTCCCACTGTAACGGGAGTTACATGTTCCATGTTTCTGGGAGACAATGTGGTCTAGGGATTTTATTTTCAGCTATTCATTTAGAATCTGGGTTCCTCATCCTGCGGGATTCAATGAGCAAATTAATGGAGTTCCTGGCCTTACTGTAATATATACTTGGGTACACCTATAATCTCTATATGGTATATATAGTATACTTATAAACTCTGAGTATATATAGGTATATATAGTTTATATACATATAAACTATAGTTATATACTGTAGTATAGACTTGGATATACCTACAAACTCCAACTCTAATTGGTGGACTTTTGATGGTGGCTGGGACTGTAGAGACTGGGGTTAACTCAGGCCTAACAATCACCAAAAGGTATGGGTATTTCCCTTCACTGTTGTATGGTCACCCTGATACATAATTGCTATGCTCTTGGGTAAGGGCAGGAGGAAGAGCAACAGTATGCCAATATGACAGTGTCATAGGATCTCTGAGGGTATCCAGATTCTTTTCCATTCAAGAGCTTCTAAGTTTGTTTCTAGGCTTGTAAATGGGGTAATGGGCTGGGCCTCTCTGTCATTACAATTCAAATCTTATCGCCATTCAGATCTAGAGTATTTATATTTTCAGTTATTTAGATAAAGTGGGACCTTAGGATGCTTCCTATCCAGTTTGGTCTTAACGATCTATAATTACATAGCCATTGCCACAGATCCCTATAGTTGAAGCGCTGTAGCTACCACTGTGGTTTTGCTGTTGACCACAGTAACAGCAGACCCTGTCTATCATCGTTGCATATTGTCACAGGACCTCTCTCACTTCTAGATTGATTTCCACTGGAAACCCAGACCCCAACCAATGACAACATTCCCATGGAGGTAGATGTTTACAGTGCTGCCGCCATATATTTGCTAACATTTGATCTTGAAGGACAAAGGCGTACGAGGTTAAGATGAAGAGAACAGTCCATTAGTGATGACTTTGAAAGTATTGGAGTGACCGTAGCCCATTTTTATTTGCTCCACGGTACATGAATGAGTCCTCATAGTTACAGGCACAGACCTGAGGTGATCAGCCCACTCCCGTTACTTGAATTCTGGAAAAACTTAAGGAAGAAAGACTCACAGACAAGTTCAATTTCAAAAGCAATAGAACCAGTCCACGGGTGGAATGCATAAACAAGCCGCCAGATTGGACTTATCTAAAATAATGAAAGTTGACAAGTTACTGTGCAGACATGTGCCCAGAGTTTTAGGATCATAGCAACCAAATAAAATCTACATGTCTTATCAACAGGATAATCTGATGTTCTTAGTTGGCAAGTTTGGCATGGAGCTCAATGATATAAAGTTTCAAAATACCTCAAGAAACTCTGTTAAGCCAAGTATCAGAGAATAGTATTTCCCAAGGGTGGTGGTATTGTTCTCCACAGTTGTGTCTCAAGTTTCTACAACCCCACTTGGCCTAAACCCACCCTTTTAACACAGAGAGGATATATCATATTGCATATTGTACTTGCCTGGTATTGACATTCAGAATGAATTGACTTCCTGTAGTACAGGATGATAATATAAATAAATGTTTGTTGAAGGAGTCATAAAATTCTAGAGAACATATAGGCAGGGTTTATCTGGTTCAGCCCTCTGATTACCGGCACAGAGATGAGGAAGACTTCCCAATCATAGATTGATTTCTGTACCACCATATGTGAGTTTTCCTCATTTTTTGTTCAAGATTGTGGTTGGGAAAAGTAGAAAATACACAATTAAATATTGTTGTATGGGTTCTATTAATGTTACATTAAGAACCAGAACATTATGATTATATTTTTAGATATGCAAAATTGACAAAATAAATGCACTGGTTGTACTAATAGTAATGTTGTACTACAGGTCATATGAGACCAATGGATATATGATTTTGATAAGCAAGAATATTAAGATCACTTCTGGTGGAGATGGTGGATTCTCTGACTACTAAATTGCATTCTGTATATTTTCTATGCTGTGTAGCAATTTATCACAGATTCAGTTGCTTAAAACAATGCACATCTATTATCTTTTTCTGTGAGCCAGGAGTGCAGGGATGGCTTAACTAGGTCCCTTGTAAGACTATAGCCAAGTTGGGGTGCCTGGGTGGGTCAGGTGGTTAAGCGACTGCCTTTGGCTCAGGTCATGATCCCAGAGACCCGGGATCGAATCCCACATCGGGCTTTCTGCTCGGCAGGAAGCCTGCTTCTTCCTCTCTCACTCTCCCTGCTTGTAGTCCCTCTCTGGCTGTGTTTCTTTCTGTCAAATAAATAAAAATCTTAAAAAAAAAAAAAAGACTACAGCCAAGTTGTTAGCCAGGTTTGGGTTCTTACCTGGAGGCTCAAGTAGGGAAGGGTCCACTTGAAAGTCACTGAGGTTGTAGGAAGAACTAATTTTCTTGTGGTTATAGGACTCATAGCAGCTTACTTCTTCAAAGTAAGCACAGAAAAGGGTGATGGTTTATTTCATGTTTCAACTGGGTCAGTGTTTTTGGATGGCATTAGTGTTTAAATCCCTGCTCTTTGGATAAAGCAGATGGTTCTCCATAATGCAAGTGAGCCTCATCCTAATCAGAAGAAAGCCTGAGTAGAATAAGACTGGCCTCCTGGAGCAAGAACAGAAGCCAGGAGACTGCCTTTTAACTTTATATCAGAGGCTCTCCTGAGTCTCCAGCCTGCTGGCCTACACTGCAGATATGGACTCACCAGCTTCCATAATTGTATAAGCCAATTCCTTATAATTTAATAAAGATATTAAATATTCAAAGAGAAATTAGGATATTTAATAAGGATAATTTCAATTTAACAAAAACATAATATATATATATTTTTTTAAATTTTTTTTCCCTCCTGAAGAGTCCTGATTAATAGAAACCTTAGAGATTGTTAGCTATCGGGATGGACTCTTAAAAAATGTAAAATGTTTGGTAACTAAGAGGGTGACTTGCCATCACCTTCATCATATTTTATTGACCAGAAGCAGGTCCCAGGCCCTACCTAATTCTGGAAGAGGGATTATACAAGTTGTTAACATCAGGCCATAGGAATCTCTGAAGCCTCCTGAAAGTCTATCTGCAACATCCTTTATACCCTTAACTGAAAAATGGTATGGAGAAATTGAACATTGGACACAGCCACAGACATATTCTGTGCCCTCGGCTTAAGGTCTTCATCACCTTGAGCATTTGTCAGCATGGCAAAGGGATCTCCAAAAGAGAAGCACTGAATCTGCTGTGCCAATGAGGGTAATCTGCCTATTAGCTATGGGAATGCACAAATTTATAGTCGAGGTTGTGGACAACATAGTGGGCAGATGGAGTTCAGAGAGGAGGAAAGAAGCAGGAAGAGTGACCTACCCTTTCCTGATGGAAAGGACAGTGTCATTAGTACATTCATGCCTCAGAATACAGAGATTCTAAGAGGCCAAAGGAGATTCAGCTGTACGATTGGGAGGAGAGTGAATCCTATAGATGCTCCCAGGTTTAAGGATCATGGAATTTGATTCCTACATAGCCTCAGGAATAATAGAGTCTATCCCTGGCAGTGTGGTTCCAGAGCAGACTCAGACTAAGCTATAAAGTGGCCTCAAGGAGCCTCACCTGGGGCATGGAGGTCAAGATAGCAAGAACAGAAGGTGCCAACATGACAGAAGGGACAGCAAACCTGGTGTCACTGAGAGTGGTGGCAAAATTCCCATCACTGAGGAGAGAATGGTGTTTAGAAGGAGAGTCTAACCATTCATCTAGCACTTTTCAGTAGGGGTTTCCCCAGAAATTTTAGTTTTTGTTACTAACGGAGGAATGATCCGTAAGCTTTATATTATACTGCTCTGGACTGATGGAAAATATGAATATTTCCCTCACAAGATTGTTATGAAGATTCAACAAGATAGAGTATAAAACTTTTCAACATATATTAAGTACTCAGTATCATTTTCATTTCCAATTAGTGAAAATAAATATCTAAACTAATATTTACTTGACAACCCTTTATGTGATTAAGATCATTGAATTGACTAAAATATCTTTATCTAAAGTAGGATTTGGGTAAATTCAGACAGCTAAAGCAATCTGCATGGTTTCATGGGGGTTTTTTGAATTCTAAGCTCTTCTACTTCCTTCATAATTCGCATGTACCTAGAAGTTGATTGACAAATATGGCAAAATGTATATAAACAAAGGCATATGATTTGTCTTGTACCTGTTGGAGTGGGTAAGGGAGAGAGTGCTGGTGGGCTGGTCTCAGAACCTGAATTAGGGTAAGATCTTGGGAAACCAAATAGACTTGGTGTGGGCATTGATCTAAAGCTACCCACAAAAAGTAAAACAGAGTAGTATTTAAGGAATACTAACAAGTACAAGGTATGGGTTGTTACCGATGACTAAAGAAAGGAATCAAGAAGTTAACTAGAATGCAATCCAGTGGAAAAACTGTAAAACCTTTCAGGCAAGGCTGGCTTCATGGGCATGTGACCCATATAGTCATACATGGCCCCACACTAAAAAGCATTCTGTGCCAGATTTAATGTTCTGCCATTGAGATCTTGAACTTCATAATAATTTTTCAATAAATTTCAATAAATTTTTCTCATTTTCACTTTCAACTGGATTCTTCAAATTTTGTAGCCAATCCTGCATCCAGGTCCAGACCTTTGATAAAGATGAGGGGTAAGAGATGGAATCTCCTAGCAGGATGGCCTCACCAGCAGCTGGAGTGAAGGGCAGAGCCACATGGGCTTTGAAAATAGGCAAATGTGACAATTCATCTTGAACAAACTGCGATTCACTATTCAGGGCCCAGAGTTTACCAATTAGAAAATTTTCAAAGTCAAAGATTTCTACCCATACTTAATGTTTTTTTTTAATTGCTATTACTATTTACTTAGATAGTTCTTTAAAATATTTTTAATGGCCTCCCTTCTCTGACCTTCCAGAAATTATTTGTGACTGTTTATTAGTCTCCTTATCAGCCTGCCAGACTGACTAAGTTAAAGGGAAGTGCTGTGAGCATTTTAAGGGGAAATCAGTGTCACTCACACACACACACACACACACACACACACACACACACACACACCCTGTATTAATATCCAAAAATAGAATTCTGTTACTTTCCATATAATTACAAATGAAGGCTTAATAATATGTAAAACATCACTCTGTACATATTTGTGCAGTGTTTTGTGAAACCAAAACTTGCTGTTTAGGTATATTTTTAGACATGGTTTCCAAAGGCATTGACATGGCCTATTAGAAACAGTGTAAAACAGTATCTAGGCAGTGAGAATAAAAACAAATGAAATAAACAGGTTTATTTATTTATTAGGTTCAGATGGCAATTCCCAGTTATATACTATCTATTCTGAAAAGTCGTAAATAATGTCAACATTACTCTTCTGACAAGGTTTTTTTATAGGCTGTTCTCTGTCTCTATCACAGGCACACAACATCCAGACAAGCATACACACACTCTCATAACTTCACTCACGTATATGTATAGCTCATCTTTCTTCCCCAATCATCTTTATTTACTAGCCTGAGCCAGCAATGGGAAAATAATAGAAAAAAGGGGCCCTGCAGCATGAGTCCATAAAGATAAATTGACTTTTTCCATTTGGGGTCAGGAAGTAGCATGAGACTTTCTGTGTATTATAGCACATCCCCTAGGCAATGCTCTCCTATCATTCCAGTGGGTGGAGGTGGGTTGTTTGGAATGTAGCATGTCACAATGCACACTCCTTACCTCTGATGATCCCACCCAGTGAGGTGACCTGAATTAACCTCGTGGGATAGAACAACGGTGGATTATCTATGTGGTCATATTTTATGCCTCAATAAGCACAAACTTTGTGAATCTCATGACCTCATGTAATTATTTTTTTAAGTCAACAAATAAATATCTTACCTATTACACTGTCTAGCAGAAAAGAGACAAAGGATTCATTCAAACTAGATTAAAAGTCTATTACAACCACCAACACAAAACGAAGGCAACATGTCCCAACCAGATATACAACAGAAAACACGATAACTATTCCAGCCAGAAAGCTACAAAGGTAGAGCCCTGTCTTCTCTGGAGAATATGTGAATGCTGTCCACCATCCCCCATCCTCTGGTGAACGGAGCAGCGGCCTTCGCAGTGCAGGTGTTTCTGAGTCATTGTAGAGGCGGGCAGACAACCCACAAAGATAGAGTTGGTGAAAAATGAGATTTTTAATCTGTGTTTTGCCTTAAGTGTGTATTAAAAGTGTTTACTATAAAGTGAAATCTGTGCTGAGTCATCAACTAAAAGAACACAAATTCTGCCCCCCAACTGGCCATGAAGTAGCTTTCCATGAGGGTTCAAATGGTATCTCAGCACACAGTCAACATTGATGTTCTTCCCTCTCTATTTGCAAGTTCTTTTACATTGTCTTCTCTTATCCTTAATCAGTTTGTCCTTAGACTCAGAGATTGACCAGCTGACCAAGTCTGTCATTCTGAAATCACAAAAGGCATCATATTAAAAAATGGATAGCACAGCCATTTCATAGGATAAAAAATATGCCATTTCATTAAACATAAAAGAGCATTCATTCCATTTCAACATGTAACATAACACTTGGAAATATTCTGTTGAATTACAAACATTCTTTGATGTAGGACCAAATCAGATGAAGATTTTCAGAGTGTAGCAATGAACAATATGTCTTCACAGCAATCTTCCCTTTTTGTAAATCTTGCTAGCATTTGCTAGGATATTAAGATACCAAAAGTTGTTGGTATTTGGACTCTAGATATTTCCCAATTCAGGAAGGCTGAAACAGCTAAGTATTTTTAGTATTTAGTTGTATTTAAACATTAAACATTTTGCAATTTTATCCTTATTAGAACTTTTATTTATTTGAAAGAGAGAATGAGTGAGAGAGAGCAGAGCACAAGCTGGAGAAGGGACAGTGGGGGAGAGGCTGGAGCAGACTCCCCACTGAGCAGGGAGGCCAATATGGGACTTGATCCCAGGACCTTGGGATCATGACCTGAGCTGAAGGCAGATGGCTTCACCAGCTGAGCCACCCAGGTGCTCAACAGTTTAAATTTAAATAAATGGCAGCTTACAGAGATAAGGTATACATGCATGCTTGTGCTCACACATACTTATGTATATGTAATACATATATGATGTATATATATGTAATATGTATGTTACATATAATGTCTAGAGTTTTCTAGGTTGGTTACTATTCCAAGTATTCTGTTCTATAGATGAAGATTATGTGTCAGGTCATGGGTCACAAAAATAGATTCAGAAAATATTCATCATCAAGCCTCGTAGGTAAAGCTCAGCCTTTAGGGTGTAAAGTTCTGGGACCAGGTTCAGGTCCCACTTCTCTATCAGGCTTGCTGTAAGGTTCCTAGTAATTGCTGAAGATCTAGGCTTTGGTTTTCTCATATCAAGGACAATGGTGTATACTTCTTAACTTACACACTTCAAAGGATTATTTTTGAGAAACAAGGGAAATTTTTATGTGAAAGCACTTTTGGATCTATAAAATATTTCACAAGCACAATTTTTTTGTCCACACCTATATCCATTATTTTGAGAAAAACAAAGTGGTTGAATTACAACATTAAATTGTTGGATGGAATATTTTTATAATATTAATGTGAAATCAAAGAGAGAAAATATTTAAAGAGTCATTCTAATCATAGGAAAATGATTCCTTAGAAGATATAAATTGTATTTTAACATATAATAATGTCTTAGAGACACCTAATAAATGTTAAGTGATGTTTCTCCTTTCATAAAATAAGAGCATATCTAAACCTAGGTTAAGAAATGGAGACCATTTTCTTAGATGTATTTTACCATAGAAAATCAAACACAAGAGGGCATCCCTACATTTGTCTAAAATGATTCCCCAAAATGGATTTCATGTATTTAGTACATGTTTTTCCTTTGATCTAATAGCTCCTTATATGCCTGAAATAGAGCATGATTCCTAAAATTTATTAGTCCCAAATATCACAGTCTTTTCACATTATGATCTTCACATACTATCCATAAAATACTTTCCCTCATAAAGCTATAATTCCTTTTTTGGCTAAAAAATAGCTTCAACATACTTAGTGACTTAAAGTCGGAAAAATCCAGCAAAGACTAATGTGTATTGCATGGGACATAAATATTCTGAATTTTAAAACTTAAAAAAAAAGCCAACCAAAAGCTCTCAGGTCTCTCTTTTACACCTGTCCCTTCCTCCCATTTTGCTCAGCTACTGTACAAACCCCCATCCTGTCAACAGGTCCAGAGGCAAAACAGTTTGACTTAAGGTCCCTGAGGATAGAATCTGCAATCAAAATCTTCCCGGGTCTGAGGTGTGTGAGGAGCAAGTTAATAGAAATCACATATAAGTTGAGTTAGAATAAAAAACACAGAAGGCTTATTCTCCATCTTCCATCTGGAACAGAATTTTGGAATGTACAGGAGTGTACAGACATAACTTGTTTTATGGCGCTTTGCTTTATTGCACTTCACAGATACTGTCTTTTTCATGAATCTAAGGTTTGTGGCAGCCTTGTGTTGAACAAGTCTATCGGCACCGTTTTTCCCCACAGTGTCTGCTCACTTCATATCTCTGTGTCAGTTTGGTAATTCTCACATTATTTCAAATTTTTTCATCATTTCTGTATTTGTTATGGTGATCTGGGATCATTGATTTCTGGCATTAATATTGTAAATGCTTTCAAGAGACACATCCACATGTGCGCTATGGCGGTGAACTTAATCAATAAATGTGTATGTGTTCTTCTATTCCCTGTCTCTTTCCATTGGGACTCCCTGGTCCCTAAGACAAAGTGAAATTGAAATGTAGCCAATTAATAACTCTACCATGGTCTCTAAATGTTCATGTGAAAGGAAGAGTCACACATGTCTTACCTTGAATCAAAAGCAAGCAATGATCAAGCTTAGAGAAGAAAGCATGTCAAAAGCCAGGAGAAGACAAAATCTATGCTTTTTGCATCCAATATTCAACTAGCTGTGTATGCGAAGAAAAAGTTCTGGAAATTAAAAATGTTACTGCCACAGACTCTCAAAGGATAAAAAAGTGAAACAGCCTTATTGCTGATATGGAGAAAGTTTTAGTGGTTTGGAAAGAAGATCAAACTAGCCACAACATTCCCTGAAATCAAAACCTAATCCAGACAGAGTAAGAAGACTCTTTTCAATTCTAGGAAAGTTGAAAGAGGCGAGGAGCCTGCAGAAGAAAAGTCTGAAGCTAGCAGAGGTTGGTTCATGAGATTTAAGGAAAGAAACCATCTCCACAACATAATAGTACAAGGTTAAGCCATAAGTGCTGATGCAAAAGCTGTAGCAAGGTATCCAGAAGATTTGGCTACAATAATTAATGAATGTGGCTATACTAAACAATAACAGATTTTCCAATCTAGATGAAACAGTCTCCTATTGGAAGAAGATGCCACCTAGGACTTTCATAGCTAGAAAGGAGAATCAATGCCTGGCTCCAAATTTTCAAAGGGCAGGCTGATTCTTACTAGAAGCTAACACAGCTGGTGACTTTAAGTTGAATCCAGTGCTCACTGACCATTTCAAAAATGCTAAGATCCTTAAGAATTATGCCAAATCTACTCTGTATATTTGTAAAGGGAAAAACAAAGCCTGGTTGGTAGCACGTCTGTTTTTAACCGGGTTTATTGAATATTGTAAGCCCACTGCTGAGAAAAAAAGATTACCTCTGGGGTGCCTGGGTGGCCCAGTCAGTTAAGTGACTCTTGATTTTGGCTCAGGTTATGACCTCAGGGTCATTGAATCGAGCCCCGTGTTGGATTCTGCACACAGCACAAAGTCTGCTATAGATTCTCTCCTTCTGTCGCCCTCTGCCCTTCCCCCCACTCATGCTCTCTAAATAAATAAACAAACAAATAAATAAAATCTTTGAAAAAACAAGAAAAAATTACGTTTAATACTGCTCGTTGACAATGCTCCTGTTCACCGAAGAGCTCTGATGGAAATGTCAATTAGATGAGTGTTGCTTTTATGTCATTAACACAAGTTCCATTCTGCAGCTCATGGATTAAGGAGTAATTTTGACCTTCAAATCTCATTATTTAAGAAATACTTTTCATAAGGCTATCGTTGTGATAATTACTGATTCTTTTGATGGAACTGGGCAAAGTAAACTGAAAATCTTCTTGAAAAGATTCACCCGGAAAGAATATTTGTGGTTTATGAGAAGAGGTCAAAATATCAACATTAACAAGAGTTTAAAAGAAGTTGATTCTGACACTTGAACTTGAGGGAGTTCAAGATCAGTGGGGGAAGTAACTACAGATGTGGTGGAAATAGCAAGGGAGCTATAATTAGAAGTGAATCTTGAAGAAGGGACTGAATTGCAGCAATCACATAATGAGACTTGAACAGATGCGCACTTGCTTCTTATGGATGAGCAAAGAAAGTGTTCTGTTGATATGGAATCTACTCGAACATCCTGAAGATGATGTGAAGATTGTTGAAATGACAGCAAAAGATTTAGAATACTACATGAACTTAATTGATAAAACAGAAACAAGTTTCTAGAGAATTTACTCCATTTTTTAAAGTTCTGTAGACAAAATTCTATCAAATGGCATTGCATGCTATAGAGAAATTATTCATGAAAAGAAGAGTAAATTGATGTGCCAAACATTATTGCTGTATTTTTTTAAGATTTATATATTTTAGAGAGAGAGAGAGAGAGAGAGAGAGAGAGAGAGAATGAGCAGGAGGGGCAGAGGGAGAGGGAGAGAAAAATCTAAAGCAGACTCCATGCTGAGTATAGACCTTGCCACAGGGCTGGATCCCAGAACCACAAAAATAAGATGCTTTACTGAGTGTATCACTCAGGCGCCCCATTGTTTTCTTATTTTAAGAAGTTGCCACAGCCATTCCAGCCCTTAACAATAACCACCCTCATCAGTCAGCAGCCATCAACATTGAGGCAAGACCCTCTACTAGCAAAAAGATTATGGTTCACTGAAATCTCAGGTGGTAGTTAATATTGTTTAGGAATAATGTATTTTAAATTAAGGGATGCATATATTTTTGCATAATGCTATTGCTTACTTAATAGATTACAGTATATTACAAACATAATTTTATGCATTGGGAAAGCAAAAAATTTTTTTACTTGCTTTATTGCAATAGTTTGGAACTAAACTCACAATATCTTTAAGTTATGGCTGCACATTTTAACAGGGAAATACAGACTGTGTGTGTGTGTGTGTGTGTGTGTGTGTGTGTGTGTGTGATGTGTCATGTGTCATGTCAGTGGTGGTAAGTGCTAAGATATAAGAAGTGTGATAGAGAGGCACTATTTTGGGCAGATTGTTGAAGAAGACCTTTCTGATAAAGTATATTTCAAATAACTCTGTGATGTATTTAAGATAACAGAAATAGAAAGTGCCAGAATACTGAAGTTGCAGCATGTTTGATATCTTTGAAGAACATAAAGATGCCAAAATATCTAAAGCAGAATGAATAAGTAGAATCCTGGTAGGATATGAAATCAGAGAAGTATCAGAGAGAAAATTAGGCAGGGCTAGTGATTCCTTATAAGGAGTTGGCCTTTATTCTGAAAGAAAAGAAAAGAAAAGAAAAGAAAAGAAAAGCTATTTAAAACTACAACAAAAGCAGTAACAACCTGGAAAAATGTGTAAAGAAGTAATAAATACTGGTAAGGAAAACATAAAGTTGCTCATATTAGCACTTCTCATGTCTGATATAGGAAGCCCAAGTAGTTTGTCAAAATATTATCAAATTAATGAAAGAAAGAAAGAAAGAAAGAAAGAAAGAAAGAAAGAAAGGAAGGAAGGAAGGAAGGAGGAGGGAGGGAAGGAGGAAAAAAAGAAAAATGAAAAGAAAAGAAAAGAAAAGAAAAGAAAAGAAAAAAGAAACCAATGGAAGATTTGAGGAGATGAGTGAGTTGATCTGACATTTGCTTTTTAAAGATTACTTTAGATAATGTGCAGTAGACTGATGTCAGGGAGATGAAAAATAGCTATTGGGAGACCATCACAGTGTTGCAGAGAGAACTGATAATGGGTTAGACAGGTTGGCAGCAGGGGAGATAATGAGACACAGTTAGATTCTGGACACTGTTCAAGGATTTGTTGAAGGATTAGATGTAGAAAGTGAAAGAAATGAAGAAATCAAAAGTGACTGTACTGCATTTGGTTCAAGAAATTGGACAAATGGGATTGTCATATACAGAGATATGGAATACTGGGAGAAACAGCTTTCAAGCAGAAGATAAGGAATTTGGGTTTTCTGAACTGCTTATTAGGTACCCAAGTAGTTATATTAAGTAGGCAAATGAATATATTAGTTGGGAGTTTGAGGATGAGTCAACTGTGGAAAGATTAAACTAAATGGCATTTGAATTAAATAAATCCTTCTAGGATTCTGAGACAAGATAAGGGCCCTAGTGCTTGGGAAAGTCAGAATATCTTGCAAAGAAATCTAAGAACGAATGATCACTGAGTTAGATTGAGAAGACAAAAGCAAGAAAAATTTTAGATTTCAAGTGACAAAAGGTTCAAGGAAGACAGAGTGGTCAGTGGCATAAATGCGTCATATTGGTCCAATTTTTAAAGTTATTAATGATATCCTTTTGTAATTATTTTAGTCTCTGTTGAGTCTATACTTACATAGACTACTTTGATTTCACATACTATTTTCTTTGCATATTCTCTATTTTCTTGACCAAACTTGCCATACTAATTATATTAGTATCTTCAGAAGTATAAGTTTCCAAAAAAATCTTTTGTATTTTAGCATTTGTGTGCATTACATTTTATTCTCATCTCATTCCTATTTTTGCTGTTATCTCACATTTCTACTGTCTGATCTGCTCTATCTAATTCAATGGTTCTCAGCTGAAGGTCCTCTCAAAGAGGACAGAAGGGTCACGGAATCTCTTCAACATACTTTGTGGAGCTGGCATAACCTCAGTAATAAAACCAGGGAAGGATTCTGTAAGAAAATTTAAATTATAGGCCAGTTTACTTATTATGATCAAAGCAAAAATCCTAAGCGGAATATTGATAAACCAAATTGGTAAAATAAACAAGAAAGAAACCTGACAATGCTGTATTTAACCCAGCAATGCCCGATTAGTTTATCATTAGAAAATTAAATTGTGTATTTAATTCTTTTTACAGATTGGAGAGGTAAGCATATGTGATCTCTTCATAGATAAAGAAAAAAACTAATAAATTTAACATTCATTTATGATAAAAGTATGGCGATAATAATAAACTTGAGTAGAAGAGCATTTAGTTACCTTTTAAAAGAGCACCTAAAATATTGCAAACATAGGGTGCCTGGGTGGCTCAGTTGTTAAGCATCTGCCTTCGGCTCAGGTCATGATCCCAGGGTCCTGGGATGGAGTCCCACAATGGGCTCTCTGTTTGGCAGGAAGTCTGCTTCTTCCTTTCTCACTGTGTCTCTCTCTGTCAAATAAATGCATAAAATCCTTAAAAAATAAAATATTGCAAACATTAATCATGAAATACTAAAAGAACTCTCTTTAAATTTGAAGAAAACAAGAAAATCCACTATGGTTTCAGCTATTTAAAACTACAACAAAAGCAGTAACAACCTGGAAAAATGTGTAAAGAAGTAATAAATACTGGTAAAGAAAACATAAAGTTGCTCATATTAGCACTTCTCATATCTGATATAGGAAGCCCAAGTAGTTTGTCAAAATATTATCAAATTAATGAGAATTTAACAAATATATTGGAGATAAAGTGAAATTAATGCTGTTAATAATTAGGAAATAAAAACACCAAGATAAAAGCTATTATTTCCGTCATATCTATGTTTATAACTATGTATATATGCATAGTTATACAGTTTGGTTCTTCAGAAACTAATGGTATCTATATCTCAGTCTCTAATGTTCAGTATTTGTCACTTTCTTTCAAATCCTCTTTACCGTTTGATTTTTTAAATTTTTGTGTCTTCTTCACACTCTAAGTCACTAACAGTTATGTTTGTTCATTCTTATATTTTGTCAAAGTTCTTCAGACTTTGCCTTAAATTCTGAAATATATTATTTTTTCCTTTTATTTCTAATTTTTTTTAAGTTCTGTCCAATTTATATTGTTCTTCAAACTTGTATCCTTTTCTTCAAGTTTTCTAGCTTATTTTGAATGAATAAATTATAGTGTTGATTAGTTTGGGGGACATATCTCTCACATATATTTCATACTACATAAGGGTGTTACCCTACTTGGTGTCCACTACTCTCATTTTCTCAAAATATCTTTGTATGGGATTTGATTTTGAAATCACTTTTTGTTCCTTGTTTTTACATGAAATTAATTTTTCTGAAGGTTTTAAAGGAAGCAGGGTTTCAAATAGCTTTTCTAATTTCCCAAGCTCCTTCATTTAATTATACCGCCACGATTTTTTTACGCTCTTTGTTTTGTCTCCTTCCTGCTTTTATCTGGGCCTTGTAACTCCTCCATTCTCATTGTGCTGCTCAATTTTTATTCTTCCGCCAGTTTGTCTTCAGTTCAGGATCTAGCCTAGAAGGAGGTTGGAAGATGGTATCAACAGTTCTCAGGGGCCACATGGCTTCAGAGCCTTCGACTTTGTATGGTGGTCCCGTTGCACTCATAGTTATCACCACTGACAAAAATCCTTCCTGATTTCAGTTTCTGTTTGCTACCTGCTGGTTATTTTCACATTTTTCTCTTCTCAGGTAAGGTAGTCACTATCTCTTCCCTTTTCTTTTTCTACACAAATGCTGAAACCCTGAAGTCTTGTTTCTATGAACATTTTTTTCCACTTCCTTAAATTTTGAGGTTACCTTGATACTTTTATTGAGAGCATTGTACATGGGATTTTGATTTGCAGTCTCATTGCTTTGTTTAGTTTTACATGGAGATTCATGGAGTCACAAACGATGCCTCTACAATGCTGCCAGCTGTCCAGCATCACATGTCTTTAACGTTTTCAAGGGAAAAGAAAATTTATTAGTGGGACTTAATTTTTTACATAAATTTAATCATAGAAAGTGGTTCAAATTTACATCGTGAGGATTTTGATTATGCTAGACTTTTATTATTGGATTATATGGGCTTTCCTGGTGAGCAGGAATGGACAGAGGACTGGGGTAATTTAATTTTCATTATTTATTATTTATTTACTTATTTAGAAAGCACATGAGCAAGCATGAGTGGGGGAGGGGCAAACGGAGAGGGAGAATCCCAAGTAGGTTCTTGCTCAGTGTGGACTCTATTGCAGAGCTTGATCTCACAACGTTGAAATCTGAAATCAAGAGTTAGACACTTGGGGCGCCTGGGTGGCTCAGTTGGTTAAGCAACTGCCTTCGGCTGAGGTCATGATCCCAGAGACCTGGGATCGAGCCCCACATCGGGCTCCCTGCTCGGCGGGAAGTCTGCTTCTCCCTCTCTCACTCACCCTTCTTGTGTTCCCTCTCTGGCTGTGTTTCTCTCTGTCAAATAAATAAAATCTTAAAAAAAAAAAAAAAAAAAAAGAGACACTTAACCAACCGAGCCACCCAAGTGCCTGTACTGGGGTCATTTAAGATGAGGCACAAAATAGGGATCATATATAGGTTTCCAAGTCATTAATTTAAAAAGGTTTTTGTGAATATGACTGAACATCCATCCTGTGCCTGTTTCATTTATCTTGTTTTAAGAAGATATATAGAAGCAGCAATAGAGTGGCCTCATGCTTCCCTAAGGGGACAGTAAGTGGCCCTTGTTGCCAAGAGCTTATAATAAGGACTCAACACTTCAGGCCTTCTAACATTAGACTTCCCTTTATGTGCAGCAGACTCAACTTAATTATTCCTATTTATGTCTTCAGCTAAAGCCCAGGACCTACTTAGCAACATCCATGGAGTTCATTACAGACCTTTCACATTCTGAAGGCCATTTATATATATATGTTAATTGCACACAGGTCTGGCTTAAGCTTTCAAAATTCCATTTATATTTAACACTATATTTGTCAGGTTTATCCATTCCTAATGTTCTGTTCTAGAACCCCTCAATACAAAGTCTGTATTACTTAGGGTTCTTCAGAGAAACACAGCCAATCAGATGTATGTAAATAAAAGGAGATTTATTACAAGGAACTGTGTCTCACAATTATGAAGGCTAGTAAATCCAATCTGCAGTGTGGGCCAGCAGGCTGAAGACCTAAGAAAGCCAATGGTGGAGATAAAGTCCAGAGGCAGGTCTGCTAGAGAATTTCTCTTTCTCATGAAGGTTGGTCTTTTTGTTCTATTCAGGCCTTCAGTTAATTGGATGAACACACTTTATGGAGAGCAATCTGTTTTCTCAAAATTCACCAATTAAAATGTTAATCTCATCCAAAATGCCATCTAGATTGACATGTAAAATTAACCATCACATTAACCTTCAGCTAGATTAAATTTGTAGACCAGGCATTCTCCCCAGTACCCAACTAGGGAATTAATTAAAAACAAAAACAAAAACAAAACTTCATGGTTCTCTGGTCAAGAGTGATTTCATCTACAATCGGTTCACTTCCACAGAGAATCAAGAAACAGTGAGCCAAGAGTGGTTCTCAAATCCTCCGCCTTCCTTGTAATTTCTTTTTTTTTTTTTTTTTCCAAGATTATATCTATTTATTCCAGGGTGGTGGAAAGCAGAGGGAGAAGGGGAAGCAGGCTTCCTGTGGAACAGGGAGCCCGATGTGGGACTCGATCCCGGGTCTCCAGGATCATGACCTGAGCCGAAGGCAGTTGCTTAACCAACTGAGCCACCCAGGCACCCTGAACTTTATCTTAATTAAGCGCTACCTATATACCTAGTACTGCCTGTTCTCACCAGTGAGATGTGATGGCCCTGGGCTGATTCTGCCCTGGACAAAGAAGACTACATACTTATCTCTAGTTTTGCTGTGATGGTTCCTCAAGCTGCTTCTGTGAAGAGATTCTTCCTGGTTATTTGATTTTAAAGGAAGAAATTCTCATCAGCAGCACTGATGTTAGCATACATTACTAAATATCTAAGCCAACCAGCTACATATTTGATATCCAACAAAGCACCCGTTGTGTGCCAAGGGAAGAGATAGTAAGATAATCCATTAAAAAAAAAAAAAAAAAAAACTAAAATGAGCAACAAGAACCAAAAACTCAGTGGAATTTCATCCAGTTCATGTGATATAGATCTGGGGAAAAATCACCTTTTCCAATATAGAAAATCTTATGTATTTGATGGCTGTCATAACTTATTTCTGCCCCATTAGTTTGAAAAGTACTCCCTAACAAACTTACCAATGTGTTTTTCACTGTTGTTGATTCATCTCTTAAACATCTGCTGAGAAAAATGTGTTTAATGTCCTGGGTCAAAATGAACTATTGAAATTACTGAAGGTAAAGTATAATGAAGTACGTGAAATAGTTAAATGATGAGAAAACACATTTGGGTGAGTTCCAGAAGCTTACTATTTATTTTTCTTAGTTAATTTAGTGTCAGGAGTGCTTTTTATAAAATTTATGAGACACTGTGAACTTAATAGCTTTTCCCAGATTTCAATATATAGCAAATATATCTCCCATGAAAAATTGAGATTGTTTTCCTCATTTTGATTTGCAGCAATGATATTTATTAGGTTCTGTTTTGTAGTTCATAGTACATTATTTTATTTCATGAGTGTTCTTTATTGATAGTGATTAGCTATTTTGTTTCCATTTCAGAGTAATTTTTAAATGATGTATTTGTATCATACACATTTTTGGTCTAGTTCAACATAACAAATGAAAGAATGTTACTATTCTTTCTATTTATTCTAAATTTTGGCAGAAAAATTTCATAAGAATGCTAACATTCCAAATTCAATGTAATGTTAGAAATCACTTGAAGGGTCAGCATCAATTAATTCCCTTTTACAAATCCATTGGTACAAAATGAAGAAATCATAGTTGGAATTTGTTTTGGTATGATAATGCTTCAACAAAACAGGGCCCAAGATAATTTTAAAATATTAGTGCCTATTAAAGTCACCCAAGAAACATCACCTGACTTATCTTTTTTTTTTTTTTTAAGTTCTTATGTATTTATTTGACACAGAGAGAGAGAGAGAGACAGCAAGAGAAGGAACACAGGCAGGGGGAGTGGGAGAGGATGAAGCAGGCTTCCCGCTGAGCAGGGAGCCCAATGCAGGGCTGGATCCGAGGACCCTGGGATCACGACCTGAGACGAAGGCAGATGCTAAATGACTGAACCACCCAGGAACCCTAACCACCTGACATATCCTTAAAGTCAGGTTTCACGGTCAAAGCTGAAGACCATTTGAAATTTAAAAGTTGACCAAAGGAGGGTCTTATTTCCATCTATACCCTGACTGAAAGTGATTCCACATATATCAGCCCAAGTTGTGGAGCACATTTTTGTGATATTGGAAAGCAATTCTATTTATTTAAATGTCTCAGTCACTCAACCTACTGAAAATGTGCAAAGGATTTCAGTTTCTGTAAGTGTGAGAACCCCTTCTATTCTCTCCCTTGACAAATTTTAATTTCTCTCCTGAAGACTTTAAGTCATCTCTTACTTAATTCATAATCTTCCTATAGCCATTAGTTTTCACTAAATGACAAATTATTTCTAAATCCAGTGTCCCCAAAACAATGATCATTTATTATTTCTCACAAGTTTGCTGGTTGGCTAGTGAGGTCTATTGACCTTGCCCAGGGTTGTCTGGGCAACACTAAACTCTTACCTTAAATCAGAAAATAATTCAAAATTACTCTTATCTCTGGATGTCCATCTGAGACTCACTCACATATCTGGCAGTCACATGGCTGTTCGCTGATTTAAGATAACCTCAAGTGGGAAAACTTTTTCTGATTCATGTGGTCCTTCGTTTCTCAGTAGGCTATCTGTGCCACTTGTTCATAAGACCACTTCCAAGATTCAATGATTCACTAGGAAAACTCACAAGACTCAGCATAGAGTCAAACTCATGGCTGTGATTTATTATGCAAAAGGATACAAAGCAAAATCAGCAGAAGCAAAGGCATGTAGGGAAAGTCTGAAGGAGACAGGATACAAGTTTCCGTGAGTCCTCTTCTAGTAGAGTCACATAGGGCTATGCTTAATTCCTCCAGCAATGAACTGTGACAACATATCTGAAATGTTGTCTATCTGGAATTTCATTAGGAACTCAATACCCAGGATTTGTGTGAGGGACTGGTCATGTAAGCACCCTCTAGCTGGCATATACCGAATTCCACACACTCAGAGCAAAGGCAGGAGCTCAACATAAACCATACTGTTTAAACAAATATTTTAAGCACAGTGAACCACTCTTAATGGTTTCAGTGGTAGGAATATTTGAGAAATCCAAATTTTCAGATGCCAGCTTAGGGCCCATCTTGCAAACAGGTCTTTCCAAGGATGGTAACCTCAGACCTGCTCTGTTAACTTTTTACTGGAAGCTGTCCCAGGCTTGTTCCTCAGCTAAGGCTAAAGTTCCAAAAGGCAAGTGGAAACTCAAAAGGCCTCTTGAACACTAGGCTAGGAACTGGTGTATACTCACTTCTGACAGTGTACGGACCAAAGTGAGTCCAAAGAATCAAGACAAGAGGATATAGACTCCATCTCTTTATGGAGTGAATACAAGATCTCATTGACAAGGGCATAGATAGTCATTAATTGTGACCACAACAAAAATCAATCTATACATTCCATAGTGAGCTTCTATACATTTCCTTTCAAGTCACCCCTGGATAAGATTCTTGTCATTTTCCAAAAGCTAATTCTCAACTTCAGTTCACTTTGGTGTCTCTCACAGAGCTGAAAGCACCAGACTGACTGTTGGGGTTCTCTAATTTCTTCTTCACCCCCATTGTGAGGGTTTGCAATGAAACAGCTGTAACTTCTCAGGGATCTGGGAGATGACTCCTTAGGCAATCTGAGAATGGACCTCCATCAACTTCAGCTCCAGAGACTCAAAGTGCCTATATCCACTGACGAGCTGTAGTCACTGTCACACCCGAGAGGCTGACACTCTCTGGACTCAGTCCACTAAAGAGCAACCAAATCCCAGACGGATCCCATCTCAGGGAGTCCAATTCCATAACTTTCCAAGAGCTCATCCAGCACTTCTTGGGCAGCTGGTGGAGAATATTTCAGGGAAAATTCCAGGACAGACTAACACAGATCCCAAATTTTAAGTTTGGGGGAGACTAATTACATGGAAATTAGAAATAATTGATGCCTAATACTCATTCCCTTTGACATTTTCAGGTTAGCTATGATCAAACCAGAGCATGTCGCTCCTGGGAGAGTGTTATGGCTTTTATTGGTAAAATGTCACAGCTGTAACAGTTTCTTTTTAGCGGAGTACAGTCTTAATACCCAAAATAGCAGATTTTAGCATGGACTTTAAAGGAACATTCCTCTTAGGACTCTTTCCCGGACAATATAATTCCTCCCCACGACATTTCCTTGGCAGGACAATCTGACCAACTTTGTCTCAGCCCAGACATGACAACACTAACTGCTCTTTCTCATGAGCTAATGAACTGCTCAATCTGACCAACTTCTTCCCGCATTCATCTGGCCTGACTTTTACAGCTAATTCAACAATTTCATGCCTGATAGAATGATTTCGAGTACGGCACTGTCCCTTTAAGTGAAAAAGTGCTTATAATATTTTTAAAGATTGATATTTTTTCAGTGATTTTTTTAAGTAAAGGCTTTCATGCTACACACAAACACCATAAATGTATATAATTCAATATCCAAAGTAAAGGCTCACCATTGAAAAGATATTCGTATTTAATGAAAACTGGTCTGTTCTCAGTTAAGACTTCAATAAATTTAAAAGACGAAATAAAACTTTTTCTCATTGAAATGTCATTTTTTTACACAACATTCCGTGCTAAAATCTTTCAAAAGAGTGTTCTGATTCTGTTAGAAGTGAATTATTTAGTAAGAAATAACTAATTCACATCTGTACTTATTAGGGGAAAAGCATGACAGAGAAGACTTCATATATTTTATCATAATCATAACCATAAATCAAACAACTTTGCTCAGGGGTGCCATTTTGCAGATGAAAACATGAAGAGTTACAGAGCTTTAGTGGCTTAATCAAGAACATACTGATGGGTAGCAAGATCAGATTGGAATTCAGTTCTGTCTGACTCCAGAGATCAAGTATGATTTAAAATAGTCAGCATAGTTAGAAATACACCAGACAACCACATATGAGCACACAGGCACATAGAGAGAAACATACATACAAACAGATTATATTTGGACATTTTTAAACATAAAAAAAGTTACCTCCTAACGACTTCATAATCTTCAAAACAGTATTATTTAATACTTTAATCATGTGCCATAACTAGAATGAGGCCACTTAAATATGTTATACTGACTATACTCTGGAATGTTCCCTTAGATTCTAAGACTTAGAAGAAGATTGTTGCTAAGATTTTCTTTTTTTCCAAAATGATGATTCTTGGCAGTCAGAGTATGATTTTATTCACAGGAACATTGTCTTAGGGAATTTTCTTGGTAGGAAAATTTTGAAGAGAATTTATAGAAAATGCCACTCAGAAAGAAAACTTCCTTTTCAAGGTCTGTAAGAAGACTGGCCCTGTCAGAAAATCCCTAAGAAAAAAAGAAAATCCCCAAGAAAAGATTCCAAAATGAATCATGGAGACTTTCTGAAACAGATTCTAATAAATATTAAGAACATATACCCTAACTTGGAGATGAATTTAACTTTATTCAATGGAATTTTATCTAAGCATTATAAAGATATGCTCTTATGGTTTCTTTCTTTGTTTCTTAACTATGTCTGTCATGCCTTATCCTAGGAGTTGGCTAGTGAGAGCCCGAGTAGGGGGAAATACATTTTGATTTTGCCAGAAAAATTATGAGTGAATTGGCCATAATTTGAAAAAATCCATCACGTTTTACAAAGATATTTTCAACAGTTAAATTGTGTCTCTGGAGATGAGAGCAAAATAAAGAGCATCTGGAACCTGTGCTTGTTTTGTTTGTTTGGTAAATCTTCCTCCTTGCTCAGTTTCCTAGAAGAAACAGAAGCTGGAAACCTCAAGAAAGGACTTTAGTTTTGGAGTCCATCGATTTCTTACCCTTTAGAACATACAAGATTCAGAGCCATTGTTTGGGAAGACTCTAGTTTACAGGGCACGTGAGGCAACACTAGCAAGGCCCATGGAGTCAGGAAATGTGCAGAGTTCCAGAGAGAAATAAGTCTTTGTTTTACCTTAGGGTGGTAAGATCATTAGCCAACACTTATGTGAAACCTGTTGTATGCCAAACACTGTATTAAGCCCATTACAAGTATAAATCTAATAAATCCTTGGAGTACTCTTATTTTGTCCCTTGTACAGATTAGGAAACTGAGAACAGAGTTTGGGTAGCCTGTCCATGTTAACACAGAATCAATGTAATGCATTGAACTTGAGCATCAGCATTATTTTCCTCCCACCCACTATACCATCCTGCCTCTGATATAAAATCACAACTGATGGGATTGAGAACACATCTTTGGGATCACCTTTTCCTAGCAGAGACCCGGTGGATTCCACATCATGCCACAGACCCACTTACAATTCTGGACATGCAGTTACAAAGAGAGGAAGAAACCAGGAAGAACTGGATGATCTCACCAAGCCAAAACTGGTGTTCCTGCAGTAAAAATCCAGACAATCCATGTCATATGAACTTCATTAGGGCAGCATGAATAGCCCCTTGAGACATGACCTACCGCATACAAAAGCTTTTCTTGAATGTTGCCCAAGCTTCTCTATGTCACCAACAAGAATCCAGAAAGGGAACTCCAGATTAAAATTTAGGGCTTCCTAAACCCATCCATCTTTTTGTTACACTTTTTTATCATTCTCTTCTATTTTTCTCCCTTCTCTTCTCAAGATGGTTTGTGTCTTCCTAGCTCTCTTTCCAAAGTCCTTCTCTCCTTGGACCTATTGCTAAAAAAAATATATTATAAGATGTGCTTTTCCATATTGGAACTGTGAGGGATACAAATTAGAAAAAAGAGTCCTGAGCTTGACTCTTTTCCTTATAGCACTTCCCTTTGCATTTATGATGATGATTTTTAACCCTATTCTTTCCATGACTGCTTTCTGTGCTGGTCCTCTGCTTCTGCCCATATTCCACCTTCAGAACTTAGAACTTGGGAGTTTTGTTTGAGAGAGGGATTCTGAAAAACAGTTTATCTTCCATCATTCAGGAAACAAATTCAGTAAGCAAAAAAATCAAATATAGAGAAATTAAACCTTCTAGACATAACTATATATTAGTAAAGTCCAATGCAGAGCCCAACATCTCAACTACCTTGCAAGCTTGGTAACTTCTCATGAATTACAGCCATTTAGAAACACATGTAGGGTGAACATTCAAAGAATAATTCTCTCAGACCACAACTGTTCATGGGATAGGTGTTTGGAAAGCCCTCTTGGAGAACAATGGATTGTGCTCTTTGTTAGCATGCTGCTCTAAAGGTCAATGTATCCTTTCAGATCTCCTTCCTAGGAATTTTGTCTTTTGTCTACACAGAGATTTTTTTCTTCAGCTTCTAGAACATTTGATATGTAATCCTAAGGAACCACGTGTTTTAAACTGGGTCTAGAAAGTTTCTTCAGCCTTTGAGATTTCCAGTAATTGCAAAATGAGCAACTATTCCAACTAAAATCATAGAATTCCAGTTTACCAGCATAGTTCATACCCAAGACTTATTAGAGGTTAGAGTGCTAACAATGAGCTTACATTTGAAGAAATTATATGTATATTAAAAGAGAAAATTTTATCCACTTAGATAATTTGTGTGCAATTGTAACCACTGAGTAGCTGTCAATTTTTTTGTAACTCTATAAACATTTTCTTAGGAAAACATAGCTACAGAATTCCACCGCAGGTGTAAAATAATGGATACTTACACTTAGAATTTCTTTTCAATACATAAGCTTAAAACTGGACAGAGCTCAATTTCTCTGAATTTATTTTGTAGGAACATAAAATGAAATTTATGAAGAAATTAGATTTCACCCATTTCACACCTCAGTTCCTTTTATTTGCTTACATATTATGGGATCTTGACTTAAAATTTGAAAGTGTCTTCCTCACTAGTTCTATTTGAAATTGCTGCAGATTTTTAATTTTCAAATATAATTTCACCCAGTTTTACCCTTAGATACATGACTCATTGAATGCTGATTTTATAGGCATCACATTCAGAATCAAATAATTATAATCAAGGTTTGAGTGGCAACTTACTTCTCTGAACACACCAACCGGTCAGTTGCTAAAATGTACATCAATATTCTCAATATAATAGAATATTTTAATATTGTGAATGCAGAGGCTATAGAAACAAAGAATTCTAGCTAGCATTTCAAGAAACTTAAATGTTAAATTTGAAAGTTAAATTACTATAGAAACTGCCCTTGCATATTTTGACCAACGATCACATGGCCTCTTCTGGAACATTTGGAGAACCTCACTACTGCACAAAACAGTTCTGGTCAATAAAGCTTCTTCACTAAACTGAGCACTAAATTTCTCTATTTAGTCCAGAGTTTGCTCTCTTAGCTAACCCAGAATAATCCTAATACTTTTCATCCAAGATAACTCCTCATATATATTCTATTCTCTATAAAATTCCCCTTTACTGATATCTATAGAAGTCCTAATAAATGAAAACTAAGAAAACTAAAGACTTATGATTTCTTCAGACACATTTTATATCTCGCCTATTGAGAAGAAAAATTAAACTAAAGGTCAGGAAGAAGAAAACAATCAGGAGAAAACATATATAAATTTGTTTTTAAGGATGAATTTCCTAATTAAGTATTTGAGGTACATCGCACACCTAAGTCAAATATTTTATAATTTAAGAGCTTGCACTGTATTATTATAATATACATCGTTTTTTAAATTCCTCCTTTTAAAAACATCCAGCAATTGGCTTAATCGACATAAAACATCTTCCATATTATTCTTATCTCTGTTAATGTAACAGGACACATGAATGGCTCATCCATTGTTTTGTGAAAATGATCTCTTTTTGAGATGTGAGTACTTGTTTAGTCTAAAAATAACAAAGGAAATCTTAAAGAATATAATAAACTATTGGCTTTGCTACAATAAATGAAACAATAAATTTCTAAGGATGTATGTTGTTATTACTGAACAAAATATAAAGTTAATGAGATGTGTCAACAGATAAGGATGGCTCTAGTGACGTTAATGATTTCAGATTTTGGTCTTCTGTGCGGCAGATTCTCATGTCTTTGTTTTCATTTTGTAGCTACTTTCTTATGACTTACTCTATTTGACAGGTACTTTTACATAAAAGAACCCCTGACAGGCAATATTCTAGAAATGTAATTTTTGTATCTTTTATTTTTAAAGGGTGGGTCCTTTAGATCATTTCCTTAGGATGAAGTAATATGAGAAAAATAAATGTTCTTCCCCAACCTTGAAATGTACTGGTGTCATAGTAACACTAATTTAAGTTATTAACACTTATTTAAGTCACTACTTTGAGTAACATATTACTTACATTGTTAGCAAACTTGATAATATACAGGCTGTCTAAATTTATCTATAGTGTTGACCCATCATCTTTTACTGCTTTTGTTTTTATTTTCCTTGAAAATCCTTTTCTATGTTACACAAACTTATCTCTGGATTTCCTTTACTTGTTTTTTTTTTACATGTTCCCTAACATTGACAATGGTCCTAGTCTAGACAGTTACACTTGTTTATATTTTGTTTCACGTTTGTAATTTGTCCATGATTTACGTAAGAGTTCCCAACCTGAGTTGCTGTGGCGTTCCCAGTCAAGTTGGCAAAGGATATTATCAACAAATTACTCCGCTAAAAGTAGATGTACTTGGTTGAGGCCAATGCTGGCGGTCAGTTACTGCTGCGCACGACTTCGGGGTCAGTTCCTGCGTTCGTTTTCTTACGCAGAATTGCTGTGGAAAACAGCACTGATGCAACAGGAACTGAACTCCACTGCGTGGGGGAGCCTTTGGCCCACAATCACTGAAAACAGGACTCCGCTGGGGATTTGTTTTAAGTGGAGTGCCTCACCTTGGACCACGGGAAAGGAGGCGGGAGAAAATAAAGGAAACATCTGCCTAGTTTTACGTTGTCCGGAAGAACAAAAAGCTCAGAGCCTCATATATAAAACAAATGAATGTATTAAAGGAGGTATGACGATATGATATTAAAACATAGAAAGTCTACATGAAAAATTAAATTCCTTACAACAAAAGGCCACTAATAGATACATAGAATAGCAAATTGATAATTTTATACATTTCTAAAGTTTTTTAAAAGATATTTATTTATTTATTTATTTATTTACCTATCTATCCATCTATTTATTTGTCAGAGAGAGAAAACAGCCGCGGGAGCCGTAGGCAGAAGGAGAAGCGGGCTCCTCTCTGAGCAAGGAGCCCCACCCAGGACTCCAATCCCAGGACCCTAGAATCATGACCTGAGCCAAAGACAGATGCTTAATCAACTGAGCCACCCAGGACCCCTAATGCAATAGTTTTTAAAATCAAAATTAATGCAAAAAATCTGTGGTGAACAAAATATCAGAATGCTTTATTGATTTTACCTTTTGCTTTCGGCTCCATTATGGCCTGGCATGGCACTGATCACAACACCAACTAAAAGAAAATAACATTTTGCCGCTTTTGGTCTCAGTTTCACTTCTCTTATCTTTCTTATAAGTTAAGTCTATTTCTTTGAAATCCATTCCTTTAAATGTATTTTTGAATATCAATATTTGCAAATTTAGTCCTTTATGGTTACCAGTAACTTCCTAATTCAGAGCAAACTGGGTGATAATATACAGCTAAGAAAGTTCTCACTAAATGAAGTGATGGTTCTTGCCCAAACTGGGAGTACAGATAAAAGGAAATGATTCATTTCACAGGAAAAGCCTAAAAATTTTGGAATAATCATTTAAAAAATTGCTAGGGCATCAGAATAAATTTCAGTACAGCTAAGAAAACATTTTTCTCCTGTTACTGTCCCTTTCCCCACTGACCACACTTGACCTCTCTTAGCAGCCACAAGGCTGACTGGTCCGTTCTAGGATTGCTCCCAAGGTTGCCTCCTAACTCTCAGCTCTGGCCCTTTGTCTCTTATTTTCACTGCTTCTGTCTCCCGCTTCCTCAAGGAAAGTGTGATACAAGTCTCAGTCCTCAGAAATCCTGCTTGTCTTTTCCATGGCATAATGGTTTCATTCACCCTCACAGTTACATTTTTATCCCTCCAGAAACCCTTCTGGAGAGGGAGTCCCTCCAGAAAATACATCTCAAGTCCTGCACTTCTCTAATAGGTCTTATACGTGTCCCTTCATCTCTACTCCACTTTGCACTTTCATGAACAGCCATATCACTGCATACCCAGACCTGGTATTTAGGATATAAAGAATGATTGTGTGGTTAGTTCCCAAACCTCTCTTTCTTTTGTGTTTTGTTGAAAGATCCCGATATTTTATTCTCTTCAGAGAAGCTGATTATGATTAAAAAATTCATTTGGATATTTCTTAAAGGGAAATAGTATGTTAAACGCGTTATTTGCGTAAGATCTTGAAAATATTATGAACAAAAATCCTATGATAGGGATCTTCACTTTCTAACAGGCTCATTATCTGGTGGAGGAATATGAATTATAAGCTTATTCCCTCGAAGAAACTAACGGTCTTTTGAGGGAATTTGCTTTGCAAACCTCTCTCTCTACTTGTTTTGAAACTGGTTATTTTAGTGAATTCAAACCATATAATGCATAAAAAATTATTTAATGACTTCAGGGTACCCGTTACCCACCTTTAACAATTATGGATTCATAACTAATCTTGTTGCAGTCCTACTCCTTCCTACTTCCCTTCCACACCAAACCAGTCTTTTTGTTTTTTAAAGCTTTTTTTTTTTTTAAGATTTTATTTATTTATTTGACAGAGAGAAACACAGCCAGAGAGGGAGAGGGAACACAAGCAGGGGGAGTGAGAGAGGGAGAAGCAGGCTTCCTGCTGAGCAGGGAGCCCAATGTGGGGCTCGATCCCAGGTCTCCGGGATCACGACCTGAGCTGAAGACAGTTGCTTAACCAACTGAGCCACCCAGGCGCCCCGGAAGATGATCTCTTATCATAATCAAAGATTAAATAAAGATATAAAGGAGATAATGCACACAGGTGCAGAGCTTCAAGGGTTGTTTTAGAAGAACAGGCAAAATAAAAATGTGTTCCTCCTCAGCTCTGTCCCATTGCTGGTGTGGTAGGATAGAGCTATGTTTGCTTTGGGCACAAGAGAACTCTTAACAGAATTCTTCTTCTTCTTTTTTTATTGTATTTATTTTAGAGAAAGAGAGAATGAGAGAGAGAGAGAGAGAGAGAGAGAGAGAGAGAGAGAGATATCACAAGCAGAGGAAGGGGAAGAGTAGAGGGAGAAGCAGACTCCCCACTGACCAGGGAGCCCAGTGAGGCAATTGATTTCAGGACCCTGAGATCATGACTTGAGCTGAAGGCAAAGGCTTGACTGACTGAGCTCCCCAAGTGCCTCAGTCTTAACAGAATTCTTTAGAGAATGATGGGATCTGGGGTAAGGGGTACTTTTATCTATCTCTGGATATCATCTAGCCTTTAAACAAGGATATTTTTATGATTAAGCATTGTACTCTTTAACCTGTTCATCAGGTTGAGAAGCAAAAATGTAAGGGGGAAAATTATACATTCTATCCAAAAGTAGTATGTGTGTGCTAATCTCATTTCCTGATTCATTTATTTTCTCCAACATTCAATAAATATTTTCAGTTCCTACAATGAACTAGAAAATGGGACCAAGGCAAAATTGAGAGTATGGCAATGAATAAAAAAGTCTCAAATGTATGCTCACATTTTAAGGTAGCTTGAGCATATAATATATTAATGACAATGATTGCTAAAGAAAGTACAAAAGCACAAAGTGGGGTGTGAAAGAGGGATTTCATAATGGAAATTAAGATAACTCGAAGATGGCATATGAACAAAGAACTAGGAAGGTGAGGAGTTGGTACGCAGAACTCTGGAGGAGACAGAGGAAGAAGCAGGGGCAGAAGACCTGAGGGAGGAGTGTGCTTGGCTTGTTAAATGCTTTTTGTAGCAGCTATAGAGGTAGCTGGGGGAATAAGGAGGGAAAACACAGAAGGTGAGTTCAGAAGAGTAACCCGAAGGGTGATCAGATCAGGTGAAGCCTTGTTAGATACGGTAAGAACTTTGGCTTTGACTTTACATGAATTAGAAAGGAGGATTTTGAGCAAGGGAGTAACAGGATTCTACTTACACTTTCACAGGATCATTCTGATTTCAGAACTGAGCATTGAGCAGGGTCAGGGAGAACAGATAGAGGCTGGGAGATCCAGCTGGAGGCTATTGCCATAATCCACGTGAGAAACAATGGTGGCTTGGACCAGAATGGTGTCATATAAGTTGTAACCATGTTGGGATGGAAACACTTGAAGGCAGAGACCATAGAATTTGCTGATGATCCATCATGAGTGGAGTGCATGAAAAAAGAGAGAAGTGAAAGTTGACTCAAATGATTTTAGACTGAAAGCATGGAAGGTGGAACTACCATTTTCTGAGGTGGGGGAAACTTTGCAGCAAGCAGTCTTTGTCTTTTTGTGTGTGTGTTTTTTTAATACTTTATTTATTTTAGAATGGAGAGAGAGAGAGAGCTTGAGAGAGAGAATGTAAGCACAAGCAGGTGGAGGGGGAAGGATAAGTAGACTTGATGCCGAGCACAGAATATGACAAGGCTCCATCCCATGACCCTAAGATCATTGCGTGAGCCAAAATCAAGTCGGATGTTAAACCAACTGAGCCACTCAGGTGCTCCATCTTTGTCTTTTTTTTTTTTTTTTAAATAAAGTAAGGATGGTGGTGATAAGGGAAAGCAGATAAGGAACTCAGTTTTGGACATACTAAGTTTGAAATGCTTTTAGACATTCAAATAAAAGTATCTAAATGGTAATTAGATTTAGGAGTCTGGAGTTCAGAGGACAGTTCTAACCTACAGACATAAATTTGAGATATCTCAACATAATTATGGTATTTAAAGACAGAATAAAACCAGGAAGAGAGTTAGTGAGGACACAAAAGAGGGAAAGCCACAAATTTTATAGATTAAGGATAGGAGACTGAGAAAGGGCAACCATTAGGTAGGAGATATTTCAGGAGTGTGGTTTCCTGGAAGCCAAGTGAAGGCATACTTTCAAGGAGAGAAGAGTGATCAAATGTGTCAAATGTTTCTGATGGGCAAGAAAAATAGGGACTGTGAAGTGACTATTGGCTTGTCTTTTGAGTCACATCTGTAGGAATGCTTAAGTAAGGGTCACAGATTTGAGAGATGATAATTTAGCTGTATATCTGTCTGTTTTTCTGTGGTATAGATTCACCTCAGACAGCTGTATGAAGCTACATGGGGATTTTTCTTCCTCAAAATTCCATGAGGGACCTTCCAAATTTCAGTTCAGGTGGATGGCTCTCTCCTGAAAAAACTGTTCTCTGGAGATAATGTCTCTCCTTTAGCATTTCATGGTTGCTTAGGGGAGGAACTCTTCCAAGATTTCTATCCAACTTCTCAACCACCACAGTGGACCTCAGGACTTTGGAAAGATAAAAAAATTTTCATCAGAAAAAGAGTTATTTTTAGAGCTGTTGATAACATTTTTTAAGCATTTAAAAAGTGGCTAAAAAGTAATTACAGATGGGGAGCCTGGGTGGCTCAGTCGGTTGAGCAACTGCCTTCTGCTCGGGTCATGGTCTCAGGGTTCTGGAATTGAGCCCTGTGTCGGGCTTGCTGCTCAGCTGGGAATCTGCTTCTCTCTCTTTCCTTCTCCTTCTGCCCTTCTGACTGCTTGTGCTTGCTCTCTCTCCCTCTCTCTTTTTAAGAATTTATTTATTTGTTTATTTGATAAAGAGAGAGATAGCAAGAGAGGGAACACAGCAGGGGGAATGAGAGAGGGAGAAGCGGGTTTCCTGCAGAGCAGGGAGCTCAACGTGTGGGCTGGATCCCAGGACCCTGGGATCATGACCTGAGCCGGAGGCAGATGCTTAATGACTGAGCCTCCCAGGCGTCCCTCCCTCTCTCTCTCAAATAAATATATAAAATCTTTAAAAAAAAGTAATTACAGACAGAAAGCCACCTCTTTATGAAGGAACAGCCATAACCACAATGAAGACGGAGTAATGACCAAGCCACTGCCACAGTATTTGAAGGGAACAAGGCTAGGCATGAACAAAAAGAAGTAGCTGGGGTTTTTTATTGTTATTGTGTATTTGTTTTTTGAAATTTATTTGACATGCAGCATTGTGTAATTTTAAGCGGTATTTGATATATTTTTATATATGCCAATATATAATATATTGATTTGATATGTTTATAGATTATGACACGATTGCCATTCTAGCCTTAGCTCATACTTCTATCATGTCCCATATTTATTATTTCTTCTTTGTGGTGGGAATAATTAAGATTAGTCTCTCAGCACATTTGATGTTTATAACACAGTATTATCATCTATAATCTCTCTGCTGTGCGATAAAGCTCCAGGACTAATTTATTACTAGTTGCAAGTTTAGACCCTTGAACAACATCTCTCCTGTTTCCCCATCCCCCAATCCTAGTAATCACCATTCTGCTCTCTGTTTTTACAAGTTCAGTTTTCTTAGATTCCACATGTAAGTGATATCATGCAGTATTTGTCTTTGTCTGACATAGCACTTAGCATAATGTACTTGCTTGTTTATGAGTGTGCACGGTTGGAGGAGGCTGGTGGAGAGGAGTTATGAAAAAGTAGTGGGAAGGCTGCCAAAAGAATTCTTTCTCTAGAGATAACTAGAAAGAGAACATAAATAAATAAAACAGTGATTCATTCTTTGTGATGCCGTAAACCTTGTCCAGCAGGCCTTATTTACGTAGGAGAGGGGCCTATGATGACTCCAGTTGTTTTGAAAGCATAGAAAAACTATTGGTTTGAGACCTAATTTGGCTCAGATTACCAGTCCCTAAAGATTGTTAGTTTTATCTTCTTTGGGAAACATTAATAAGAAAACAACATACACTTAGGACAAAAAGAAACTAATATGAAATGATGGACAATATCCAGAAACTGGCATTTAACTTTTCAAGGAAATGCTTATCAAACTAGTTCCTAAATCTGCGAAACACATGGAGTTTCTAATTGAAAATTTCTGAACGAAGACACATGTCTCTTATTCACTCAAATAAATCACATGCAAACTATATCCTAATGGACATTGTGTTTTTAATAAAATCATCTACAATATATTCTATCTCTCTCTCTCTCTGAGAGTATATGTCAATGATTATAGAATATTTTGAGACTTTTCCATAGTAATAAATACAGCATATATTTCCATTTATTTAAGAGTATCTCTATGAAACTATGCCAGAAATAGATCTTAGAATTTGCACAAATAAGAAATCAAATCATGATTGCAAATGCTTTCTTCTATTGACATTTTTTCAGTGCTTTCATAGGATAATATTTTAAAATGACAGCTTTCCTTCTAGAAAGGTAATCAAAAGAGGTCCTTTCTTTTCTCTAAATCTTTCCTTAGGACAATACCAGATTTTCAGAAAAAAAAGCAAAAAGAAGCCACTAGCGTGCCTTGCTGAGCACACAGTGATACACTGAGGTAGGGTTGATGGTTCAGGGCTTTCCTTCTTTTGGCCAGAACCGCAAATCTGACATTACACAGCAGTTCAACAGAGGACTCCAGTGGCTGGAGGCAGAGGTCTTGTTCCAGGAAAGAAGCACAGCAAATATGACGATGCATTCATTCCACTCCAACTTCGTCCAGAGTTGCAAGAAGAGTCTATAAACACAATGTGACTTCTCTGGCCTCTTCCTACTCCAACACTAAACTGATGTTTGAAATTCCACCTTAGAGATCCTTTAAACATGTAAAGAGCAAGGAGAAGGGCAGCTTTAACCCCCAAAAGTCTGATGACTTTCATTTTTTTCTTTCTTTTTTTTTTTTTTCTTTTTGCAGGTCTGTTGCTACCAAGATGTGCTATCTCCATTGCCCGAAATGGGTATACTCTTCCAATAAATAGTGACTTGGGGATGCCCGAGCCATCTTCATAAGTTTTATAAATTGTCAATTATTATTGTGTGTGTGTGTGCTGAGTTAGCACCAACCCCAGCTGACACAGACTTACGCACAGATGCTAAGACAGCCACCCAGGAAAATACACTGTTCACCACGACACAGATACCTGCCTTCATCACATGTGCTCACACACATACATCCTTCACAGTCAAGTGTCAAAAACTCCCATCTAGCTCTCTGGCCTAAGCCACCCCCATCTTCCATAAAGCCTTCCCTATGGAAGTGTGTATTTCCCCAGAGTCAGAGGGGATCATTCAAAACTGCTTCCTCTTGCTTTTCTGCGATGCACTGTTAATATTAGTACGTGCCCGAAAGAATTAATAAGAATTGGTTCAATTCATGTAGAATACTTAGAACAGCACCAATGCTCAAAAATATTACCCACTGTCACTGGGGAGCATATTGGTTTCATACTGGTACTGTAACAAATCACTCTACACTTAGAAGCCTCAGACAACACACATGTTGTTACCCGGCATTTTCATCAGTCAAAGCGCTGACATGGCTCTCATGGACTAAAGTCTAGGCGTTAGCAGTGTTGCTTTTCCTCCTGAAGGCTCGAGGGAACAATCCAGTTCCTTCCCTTTTTTAGCTCTGGAGATCATCTGCATTCTGTGCTTCATGGCTCCCTTCTGCCATCTTTCAAGCCTGCAACATGTGTCTCGCTGGTCACTTCTCCACCTTTATCTTCCCACAGCTAGTAGAGGTTTTCAGCTTTTTAAGGACTCCTGTGATTTTGCTTGAGCCACCAGAATAATCCAGAATAATCTCAAGGTCCATAAACTTAATCACACCTGTGACTTCTTTTCTTTTTTTCCTTGTAAGGTGACATATTCACAGCTCCCAGGTTTAGGACACCGACAACTTTGGAAGGCAGGACATTATTCTGCTTACCACGGTGGGAGTGATGACTGATTATAAATCTCAGTGGAAAATGTTTTCTCAGCACATTGACAGTCTCACATGTTTCTCTCCATTCATCATTGCATTAAACACTATGCAGTAATAGGCCCGGCCCTACGGGGAGCACGTCTGTGCCCTCATGGAGTTGGCAACCCCATAAAGCTGTGCTGCCATCACAGTGAAGAAGGTTGAGCAAAGAACCTTAAATGAGCCTCTGCTACAGGTAGATACATACATACAATTATAAGTTCCAGATATTGCACATTCACTTACTTTTTTTTCTATCACTCAGCAAGTATTTATCAAGTGCTTAGCATGAAAAGGCCACTCCACAAAAGGAAATCTTGATTTCTGACAAGTTTTCAAAGCTATAAGCTATGAAATCATCCTCTCTGAAATGAACCAGCCATTATAAACATCCCCAAAGAGGCTTTATAAAGGCTTCTCGGGACAAAAGTTCTTTTTTTTTTTTTTAATTTTATTTATTTATTTGACAGAGAGAAACATAGCTAGAGAGGGAACACAAGCAGGGGGAGTGAGAGGCGGAGAAGCAGGCCTCCTGGGAGCAGGGAGCCCGATGTGGGGCTCGATCCTGGGACTCCAGGATCATGACCCAAGCCGAAGGCAGTCACTTAACCAACTGAGCCACCCAGGCACCCGGGACAAGAGTTCTTAACCTCGGGCATGTATGGTGGCTCCAGGAGTCTGGGACTTCTTGGGGAGTATGTGCCAACTTGGACATGTCTATGTGTCGGTGCGCTTGGAAGCAGGGCAGGGGAGATTGTGAGTACCCCGCCCACCAAAGGTGAAGCCTGACCCCTCTGAGTATCAGTTCCAGGTGTCAGAGGTCTTCCCGCTCCGTTTCCATGTTCAGCTCAGGCAGCTTCCCCATGGGACTGAGTGAATAGTGCTTGTTAACACTTCCTCAGTTACTGTAGCAGCATCGCACTTGCTCATTGTCTGATGATTTCCCTTCAGTGTGCTTCATTATTACTCCATGAATAAACACCCCCCCATGTATCATGTGACAAAGGAAGACTCAGAGATAGACAAGGCAGAACTTGAAGATAAGCTCTGGAGTCTCCTCTGCTTTTCTGACCCTGGAAGATTGCCTGTATGAAAGTCCCACGCTATCACTATCCATATTGCATTATATATTATAAATCATGTGTGAAAAGAAGTTATCAGAAAAGGGAGGGAATGAGGATTATATTCAAAGCAATCTCCTATGTGTCCCACATTAAAAACAACAACTGGAGAGAGAAGTAGATGAAATTATATCCTGCTGCATAGAGTGAGTAAAAATCACTCCCTTCAACGGCCCCCTTTTCAAAGCTGCAGATAGAGACAAGCTTTCTTCCAAATACACTGGATTCCTGTAGGTCAAGGCCAGATGTGGATGGTTTATTCTCGGCTCACATTTAGGAATGCCTCCAATCCAGACTCTTTAGACCCACTGCCTGAACTGCTGATGCCTCCTTCCCACCCTCTGTTCCTGAGAAAAGCGTGAGAATAGAACATGCAGTCCCCTGTCTGGATATTTCAGTTGTCCCATATGGAAAGTGCTATTGCCCATTCTGGGCAGCCCTTCCTTCATCAGAACTGAGAGCAGAAGGGGCAGCAGCAGACCTGACTGCTTGCTTGCTTGCTTGCTTGCTTTCGATTTATTTATTTGAGAGAGAGAGCACATGCAAGTGGGAGGAGAGGTAGAGGGACAGAATCTCTTGCAGATTCCCTGCTGAGCATGGTACCTGCTGAGGACCTTGATCACACGACCCGTGAGATCATGACCTGAGCTAAAACCAAGAGTCTAATGCTGAACTGACTGGGCCACCCAGGCGCCACAGACCTGACTGTTTTTTAAGAGCCTGTCTGGTTCTTGGAGCGCTCACCCCATGGAAGTCTAGAAGGAGGCAGCAATGTGTGATGTATTGTATGGAGATGTGTAGGTGAATACACATAGTACAGGGGTTGTGAGCTGAGCCCTTTCAGGACTTTGGTATGTCATTTTTGTTGCTTCCCTTAAGAGTTCCCTTGTCTCCCCTTCCCAGTCTCAGGCTTTACTCCATTGTTCATCACAACCCTCCCCTTAAACCCAACCCCATCTACTTGCATTTCCTGAACATGGCATAAGCAAATGTCACGTCCTTTGTTCACTCATTTTATGACTTATAGGTCACTGGGCGGGTATCAGGAGCAGACAGGATGAGGGAGACAGGAAAATTAGATGACTATTGTAAAGCTAGAACTTGGTTTCTACGTGACCTCGTTGAAGAGGATCGACACGGTCAATTTTAGAATAGCCATGACTTTACAGTGTGATGAAAATAAAAGGCTGGGTTATATCCTGCATTTGTTTGAGGGAGGGTGGGGAGGGGCAGAGGGAGAGGAAGAGGGAGAATCTTAAGCATTCTCCAAGCACAGAGCCCTGATGTGGGGCTTGATGTCACGATCCTGAGATCATGACCTGAGCTGAAATCAAGAGTCAGACGCTTAACCATTTGAGCCACCCAGACGCCCATACCTGCATTTTTAAATTAGGAATTGAGAGTCCATAGTGGATGATTTTTTTTTTTTTTTAATCACAGACCTGGGACCCACTGTATGGTCTCTCCTTTTTATCTTCCTCTGTTTCCGGGATCACATGGTCATGCATGATGTTACTTTCATTTTAATCCATCTGGAGAGTTTCCAGAAGACTGAGAAAGAGAATATGCTAATTTTGGAGTTTACTCAACATCATCTAGTTTTATAATCCATAGAAAATGGATCTACGCAAATAGTCAGATAAGTACACAACCGGGTCAGGGTCCCACGCTCTGTTCAAATTCCGTTTTCTCATTAGTGGCCTTCTCATGACAGAGCCCTGGAGAAGAAATGCATTTGAGCAAGTTTCAAGTATCACAATATCTGCTACAAGCCAGAGAGAGATTTCAGGAGAAAACTACTGGGAGGCAAGGATGCAATTATCTCAAATTAAAAGCAGTTACAATGATTAATTTAGTGTCTTCTGCCCTGCAGCCTCAGGACATCATGGAAAGCTCCGGTGATTCATTACCATTCACATATTCCATCCGACAGACAAAAGTTTTCAAAAGAAAATATTCCGGTCTTAAATTTTAAAATACTTCCCCCCCCACCACGTGTTCAATTCTTGTTGTAAAATAGTAAAAGTAAAAAAAAAGATCACAAGTGAAACCGAATGCCTTGGCAAACCAGCGATTATCAAAAATGAGAGAAAATGCTGAGAATTTTTACAGGCACTGGTAGGGAGAATTATGCAATTTCCCACCATGCAAACTTTTGTAATTTTAACTTTTGATACCTTTTAAGGAGAAAATACCATCAGCCTGCAACTTGAGACATTTTATGAGAACTGTGAAGGGGCTTTCCCTTCACTCACATCTGTCTTCATTTGCTGGGTGTATGTTGTAGATTTCATGCTGGTTAGCTAAATCGAAGAAGTCAAAGACTTGTATAAATCAAGGGAATGAATAAATGTATCCTTATGCTAGAAATACCCCCCAAAAAAGTTACATGGCTTTTCTTATTTGTGTTCATTGTTCTCAGTAGCAAATGAGCAGAAAGATCAATATATGTAAATTCATAGACATTAAGCAGGGATCTGGGCTTATTTAAGTGGGTAAGAAAAAGTATTGCGTTTCAAATGACATTGTTCAATATCTTCACCACATTTATGTTTCTAAGTAGCTGGATGAATACCTTAAAGAGTGTGTATTTTTTTTTTGGTTTGTTTATGTTTTTGTTTATGTTTTTTGATCCTTTCCATACCCAGGCAGTTAATATTACGGAATCATAGGAACTTTGGTTTTATGATGATTTCACCAGGATCTCAAATTAAAAATCTCTACTCAGTCATCATCATCACAAGTGTTGCTATTTCATTTATTTGTTCATTGATATTTACTCATCAACTGAATTTCCTGAAGTAACAATATCTCCAATAAGAATTCATCTGTTAATGCTGGATGCATGCCAGCTCGAGTCAGAACCGCGTGGTGGATACATGATTTATCTTTGGTGAATATGTCATCGATTTTAATCTCTCTGGTACATATAATTTTTGTTTTCCAAATTGGACTATAGTTAACATGATACTTGAATGAACACTGAAAATTGAGTCAATTACCAATCAGCCAGGTCGTGGGTACCGTGAAGACCCAATCTCAGCTCCTTATGGATTGAAGGCATGTTATTGTGGGGAACTAGACTAGAGATTTGTGGGTCTGCAGCCATTAAGTCTGAAGATTCTTCCTGATGCCTTATCATTTCCTTGTAGAATGACCTATTATGTAACACATAATTGGCAATGGAATTTGAGTTTTGATATTATGCTTTTGTGTGTTATTATTTTTTGGTTATTGTATTTCTTTTATTATTTTTAATTATTCATTGAACTGGCATACAATGTTGTATTAGTTTCAGATAGTGATTCAACAATTCTCCACATTACTCAGCTCACCACATTAAGTGTAGTCATATGGTTTTTAATTTAGTATTAATATTGTTATTCATGTTGAATCAAACAAATATGTGTTCTTTGGAAAATATTTCATACAGTTCTCTATTTGGCCCCGCACAACTTTAATTCTGGAATTCAAGTAATGTCTCTAAATATTTGTAAAACTCAACAATTACATTAACAATAATACAATTAAGAAAACTGTTCCTCAGCTCTGGCCACCTCCTCTACTACTTCCTTTCTTCTTGTCTTCTCCCCTTGCCCCTTCTTCTTCCATCCCGTTTTAGCATAACCAGCTCCCTTGAGACTTTGTGAATTGGCGAAAACTTTTGGTTTTCTTCCAGAGCCAATTAACACTTCTTAATTTAGTAGGGTACAGTTGGGCCTACAGCACTAGAAAGTATTGCACACCTGCCCTTACTCATCTGGTAATGTATTTGAGAAGTACTTCTGTAATAGCTCATGGCCTCTCTTTCTTTTCCCACCCTGCCTTGTCTTAGTGTTTCATGTTTTCCCATAAAAAGCCTTCCCCTGACATAGAAAAGAGTATCTCGCAAGGAAAAAACCATTAAGGCCGAGGAGAATAATGAGTTTTGGAGGGATATGTTCTGGTCAAATATTCTATTTACTTGTAAATATAATTTCTGAGATTTTTTTTCTTCCAAATTTTAGAATCCATTCTTTTCTTTTATTTCAAAAATGGCATCTACTGGAATTTTTCTCCAAAACCGCCAAATCAAGAGTAACCTTGTGGACATTGGATGCTGCCCAACAGTCTCTTCATAGACCCTAAGGTGGGAAATTGGGCCTCCAATATTTCTCCTTCCTTCCTTCCTTCCTTCCTTCCTTCCTTCCTTCCTTCCTTCCTTCCTTCTTTCCTTTTGGAGGGAAGCTGAGCTCCTGGGTCACACAGTTAAGATTCTACTTAGTTAAGCAAATTACTGTTAAGTATTCTGAAATATAATGGTTTAAAAAAATTAACATATCCAGCCATGGCCCACCTAATCCATTTAACTTTAGTCCCCGGTTGAATATCAAACCAGTAGGAAGGGCTCAATATATAAATTCCAAATGAATGAACTGATTCAGAATCACTCAGGGAAATAATTTTGAGGTGGATCTAAGTGATTCTGGCACTAGGGAGTCTAAGCTGTTGTATGACACAAAATGAAGAATTATTAACTGAACATCTAGCATCTCCTACAAAACTGTGTGTATGGTGAGCACTCCAGGAGCATTTGATGGACAGAACTAATTTCTATTCCCACCCCAACTTAGATGTTTTAGGTCTATTGACTTAACCCACCTTTGGGGGTTTTCCCTGGAAATTGAATCCAATAGCCCTTGCCAAAAAGCAGGGGTGATATTCAAAATATTTATCAGTTGGTACAGGGAGTACCCCAACCAGCCAGCATTGGTTCTTGCCCACTACACTCTATGGGGGGGGCTTGCCCACTATACTCTGGGGGGGCTTGCCCAATACACTCAGCTGTGCTCATGGATCCTATAATGTCAAATCCTTCTGGAGGCTCTGCCGTCTCTAGGATGGTGTCTTTCCTTGCCATGAAAAGAACCTAGACCCTAAATACATTTTCATTTTTCTTTCTTTTCTTCTCTTTCTTTCTTTCTTTTTTTAACCAGCCATCTTAGAAAAATTCCAGGGGAATTTGTCAGAATCTATGTAATCATCATTAATTTAGCAATTCTCAAAGGTAACCCAGAGTTCATCCAGCTGCAGTTTATTCCATTGATCACAATAACCCACCCCACCCAGAACTTTCCCCATGAAAGGAATCTCCTTGGCGTGGCCATCTGAATCATATTATCCTAATCAGTGTGTGTGGAGCGTACAAGGTGTAGACACTATTTCCACTGGCGAGTCCGGCTCACTAATTCTTGGATGTGCCTTTTCCTTTTCTTTTCTCCCTCTCTTTTATCTCTTCTGAATGGCTATTTGATGGTTTTACTGAAATTAAAAAATAAAATGGCAATAAATTTTGTTTTGTCTGCACAACACATACGGCTGAAAACTTCTGCCCCCCATTTCTGCACATTAGGCCTGGGGGGAGGTGGAACTAAAGCTTACTACAAAAACCTTCCCTTTTGGAGATAATTCTGTAATCTCAAGCTTGGTCGAGGTCTATTTGCCAAAATGCAGACCAGGCTCCAAAATTTAGCTTACGACTTTTCTTGAGGCTTGATTCCCAGGAATTGTTACACAGATACCTATAGATTTTTGTGTGTTCATATGGAATAAACCACCTTGATTAACAATTTGGTATAATAAATGTGAAAATACAATGATACTGGAAAACAAGAACTAAAAACTGGAGTATTAAAATACCTCCTTTTTGGTGTTTTTAATTTAATATCACTAAAACCCTGGAATTTTGACTCTCTTATTTATAACTTAAATAAAAGATGAAAGCTAACATTTATCAATTGTCAATCAGTTAATGTGTCAGGATATTTTTGTCTCCATTTCTATTGCCCTGCTATAAAAATGAAAAGAAATAAAAGACAATTAAATGCAGATATGGTGTTTTGTCTTTCAAATGAACAGTTTCCCTTCAAAGGATCCCAAGTAATTAATAAGTATTTGATCTTTATTCTGTGCCAACAAATTTTGGGGGTATAGAACAAAGATCAAACAATGATGATCAAACAAATGTTGGGGGCTTTTTAATGTCATTCTGCCTAACTGAAAAACAATAAATTTAAGTTTGTTATCAGCTAATGAACAGCTTATTTAGAAGAGTGAAATAAGTACCAAACAAAACAATTTAGAAGCCAGTAGACTACATGTGAAGAGGCAACCAAATAAAGCCTTAAATAAATGGTTTATTTTCTCATATGCCAGAAAGTCTGGGAACAGGGAGTCTAGTGCTTTTGCAGATGTCAACAATGCCACTGAGACACCAGCCTCCCCAGGTTGTCCTGTACTGCATTTGACCTCAGGGTCACAAAATGATTCTCACAACTCCAGCCATCACAACCCTTATTCCAGACAGAAAGAAAATGGCAAGTATAAATGGCCAACGCTTTCTTCTCACAAGGTCTTGTAATTATCACTTGAAAAGAATTCTGTGAGTCTTGTTGGCTCAAACCATTTTATACTGTTATTCCTTAACAACAAGCCAGAATGAGAATTTTATTTTAAATTTCAGTCAACAAGAATGAACTGAAGTTGAGTAAGCCAGCTCACAATGTCAGCTGCATATTCTTCTGACCAACACCCACAGCTCTTTATGGGTATAACATGGGTTTTCTCAGACTGCACAAGTTTTTGGGCAAAAAATATGTCATCTTAAGTCTCCCTGAGTGTTCTTGGACTTCTCCCCCACATGCTATTCCAGACCTATAGACAGCTGCATCAGTCCTCCTAAATATTTCTGGACATCTCCAGAGGATGTTTTGTGAGTACACATAAACTCAGCTCTGAAATATACCGTGCATGACCATTTTCCTCTTGTCTTACACTCACTTCACATAGCAATCAGTTGTTGAGGGGTCTTATGTTTCTAAAAGTGCCACAAGCCAGTGTTAAGACCACCATAACCTATTTTTTCTTATCACTGCAGTCATTGGCAAGATTGTCCTGTGTAGCTTCTCTGTGGAAACTGTCCCCCAGCATTCAAACCCATGATCCAGCTAACTGAGACTGTCTTCCTTGAGACACCATAGTGGGGAAGACACGCATACCTCAGAAGTGATGAGTATCCTTCTCTTCACCTGTGAGGTCCCTGCGTCATGTCATCCTCCTCTGTGATCTTAATTTTCTGCAGAGTGTTAGTTGGAAAAATTCTTTTCGTTTCTACTTTGGTTCACTCCACAGAGCTCAAGTAAAATCACATAAGGTTGGCCATGGGACCACACAGGTTGCAGAGAACCTGCCATATTCACGTTTACCCTCCTTTCAATTCTTGGGATTCTTTTCTTGATCCAACTTCATATGCCTTAACTTTTTTCCCTATGTGTGATTTTTCATCTTAGGGAGCTTTCCCAAGCTGCATGCCAACACCCACAGATATTGAATATCTTCTGATTTATCCAAATCAAGAGGTAAATTCAGTTTAAGTTGCCCAGCTGGGGTTTATAACCTTTAATAAATACTTTATATTTATGTAAAAAAAAGTTAGCATTGAATAAAGGCTGAATGTAATGTACCTTTCGCTATCATGAATTCATTGTCCATAGCCATCCACACGCACGCCTACTTCAGGTTGTCAGAATGATTTTCCTCTTCAAACTCCAGGTTCCACATGCATTTACATTGATTATTTCCAAGTATTCTGTCAAGTCAGTATACTTATACTCTTGAAATCATGTGCCCGACAGGTCACCGAGGATTCATTTACACAGGAAGTCACAGTTTATGGTTTTTGATGTGTTTATGTCTCTCCACATGGGAGAAGAAATTTGTTGAGTTCCTCAGATAGATCATCTTCACTTTTGAAAACCTCCTTCAAGCCAGCCTAAGGAACTCTCACTACAGAATATTTGTGACCAAGAGAAACTACATCTTTGTTTCTTCTATCCCCCAATCTGGAATTTGAAGTTCCAGATGAGATTCTGTGTGGAGTGGGGATAAAGCTGGAAGTATTATAGAAGCACAGCATGGCCTTTAGAGATGGGAAAGAAAGGCAAGTAGGGGTGCCTGGGTGGCTCAGTTAGTTAAGTGTCTGACTTTCGCTCAGGTCATGATCCTAGGGTTCTGGAATTAAGTCCTGCATCAGGCTCCCCACTCAGTGGGGAATCTGCTTCTCCCTCTCTTCTGCCCCTCCTTCCTGCTCATGCTCTCTCTTTCTCTCTCTGACAAATAAATAAATAAAATATTTAAAAGGAAGGAAGAAAGAAAGAGAGATAGAGAGGGAGAGAGAGAGAGAGAGAAAGGGAAGAAATAAAGAAAGAAGAAAGAAAGAAAAAAAGAAAGAAAGAAAGAAAGAAAGAAAGAAAGAAAGAAAGAAAGAAAGAAAGAAGGCAAATAGAAACCAGAGCACTACTCTACCTAAGGCCTCCTAAAGTATAACTACAAAACAGTTGATGAAGATTAATGCTGAGAAATGAATGCCATAGAGCTCACTAAACCCTGCTGTAAGAATCTAGAATGAAGTTAAAATACATGTACGGAGCAAGCCGAATATGAATAAGACAGTGGCAGTTATGAGCACAGAATTCATAAGGCACCCACATCCATTTGTAAATCAGATTTTCAGGTTTCCTGGCACAAAGGAAGCTACTTGGGAAGAATGTATGCTTAGAACTAGAAGGAATGAGATAATATTTTTAAACTTACCATACCAGTAAATACCCAGGACCAAGTTGAACATCTCATCTCTATGAATGATTGCCTCCAGGAAGGATAGAAAATGTATGTGATCTGATAAAAGGTACCAGTACTGAGTTTTGTGAGGGTGTGGGTTTTGTGGTAACACATTTTAAGTAACCCTTTTAAAATCAGAAGATCCTTCAAATAGAACATTATAAATAAAAAAACAATGGTTTCAGACCTTACAACGTGAGTTCAGTATTGGACTGTTGAAATTTACTCAGTAATTGAGATTCCAAGCCTTTGGTTGGAGATCTTGCTAAGTCAAGAGCTGTACCTTTGCTCCTTTTCCACCTGAGGTAAATTATTTCTTCCAAGAAATGACTTTTATTTTTTTTTTTGGCAAGTAACCTTCTGAGATGCTCAAAGGGACTGGAACTTCTAATAGATAATTTACCTCAGATGGGCTATGCTATTTATTTCCAGAAACAAGTTTAAAGCTTTTCTTTACTCTGACTATTGGGTCAAATCCTTATTAATAAAATGTGTGCTACTGGAAAGGAAAGACACCTTTGTTACTTAATACATGTGTGTTCATTTATATTTGGCGTGCATAAATGTCATGGAGAACAGGAAAAAAAATAATTCATGAACAAAATGCATTTTTATGCTACTGTCCTCCTGCCAAATTAAGTATTATGGTTGGAAATTTAGGGTGGAGGCTCACGTTGGAAAAAAGAACTCAAATTGTCCTGGGAGTTTGCTTTCATCATCAAAGGACTTTTATGTGTTTGGAGGGATCATCAATTCCTGATTCGGTAGTAGAGAATATCCTTACGTTGCAAAACTACTGTCAAATTCTAAACAGCTTGGTTACAATTCCTGCTTTTGGCTGGAAGCTTCTTCCATTTTTTTTTTCAATATTCAATTTACAGACAGTCAAAGTAGGATGGAAAAATACATCATCTAAATCAGAAATTAAACTTTCTTGAACTTACCTAGATGATGCTGTCCTGACAGGCTTTTCCTGTCCAAATCTATGAAAGATTCATTAATCTCCAGATTTTAGAACTGAAAGGAAAATTACAATACTTTGTTTTTTTCATTTTTAAGTGATGAAAACAGTGCCTGAAATTCCTTGATCATTAGCTTTGTTGCAAGGACAGTGTTGTTCTAGCCATAACTATTTAGGATCTGAGCCTAGGTACTATTGAAAAGTCTCACTTGGTTCAAAACCCAAACAAACATGCAAGCAAAAACCAACTTTGTGTTCATAATTTTTTGCCTGTATTAGATGTTAAATTGGATTTTAATTTGGAAAAAAACCCTTTACTTTTAAACAGTTTCACTTTCTAAACTAAGTTAAAAATATACATATTTCTTTGACCTGTTCAGTCTTCCAAGATCCTGAAAGTCACTTGCTCACACATGATGTAAAGGAGCGAGTGATAGGACACCTAATTTTATTTCCGCCCGTGCAACCTTAGGTGACACAATTTGAGGTAGGTCAACAAGAAATATCTGCTTGATAGATCAGTTGCCATTATATCTGTCATGAGCGTACTCTGAAGGCACACACACGAATTGTGTCTTCCACAGTGTCATCTTTCTTTAATCATAAAGCAACTTTAAATCACAATATAAAGTAGGTTCAGGATTCCAAAGTCAGTGAGATTCCACCATGTGACTAAACGTGGCTTCTTACTCAGCAGGACCGAAGAGAGATCAACAACAGACAAGGTGACGGGAGGGTATAGGAAGTTAAGAAACAAAACACAAAGTCAGTGCTTGGGTTCGCAGTTGAAGGAACGCCGCAGTCTGGTCCGGGTCAGCCCTCTGCACTTACTGCTTATTGGCGTTCAAGCAGTGAACGATGTGGGCTCTGCCTGGAGATCAATCAGGTACAGCCTTCTGAGGCAGTTGCCTTTTTAAAGTGTCAGACATGGAGGGGTCACATCTGAAGAGTCTGAGAGCTTGCTGCCCAAATCCTCACCTTTTTAAAGGGATTTAATTGGTTTGGGGTCTCTTCAGACCTCCCCTGGTTCTGGGCTTCTCAGATCTGGGGTGTCTGCTGATGTTGGTCCAGGCGACGTGTCCCTGTTTGTGTCATTGTTTGACACAGACCCCTGCTTGACATGACAGACTCCATTTTGCTCTCTCCAACATGTAAGCTGACAAGCTCTAATAATTGCACTTTGCTTAGCAGGTCAAAAGGACCTTTCTGGGGGCACCTGGGTCGCTCAGTTGGTTAAGCGACCGCCTTCAGCTCAGGTCATGATCCCGGAGACCCGGGATCGAGTCCCACATCGGGTTTCCTGCTCGGCAGGAAACCTGCTTCTCCCTCTCTCCCTCCCCCTGCTTGTGTTCCCTCTCTGGCTGTGTTTCTCTCTGTCAAATAAATAAAATCTTAAAAAAAAAAAAAAGGACCTTTCTGTGACAACATTCAGCATACAAGTATTTCCTTCACGCCTCAAATACATTCTTCAAAGGTTCACAGACTGCTCTTCCATTTCTAAGTTCTTTAAAAGGCAAAATATGACAATATGATAAGTCAGTAAACTCATCAGTGTTATTTTTCTGCTGTAGAAACTGCCTTTCTTTTCCACTTACTTTTATGTCCAAAACCAAAGCCCCTTTGAAACTCCATAACCAATGATCAAAAACTTTAAACTAACCTAAATAAACCATTTCAAGAGCCTGAAATTTGTGTTAAAACATCTGGCTGGCATGGTCTCTTCTCACCCAGTGGTGCTCTAAACGTGATACTTGTTATTCATATACATGACGAGCAAGGTTTAGTGTGTGAATGTTTACTTCTAGCTCCTGTCATGTGTGCATGTGATTTTTGCCCAAGTATTCATCATCAAGATCCTGTATAATATGAAAAATAAATTCAAAGTTGCTAAAACTCAGCTTCTTTTTCTATCATCTATGATAACAGTACCTGCTTTAATTATCTTAGAACTTATCACCACAATAAAAGGAACTTTTTTTTTTAAAAAGGAAACATGGAGAGAACTTAAAACACAAACACCAACACATGAAGCAAGTGTGCATGAATGACATGCAACATTGTATCTGATGAGCTTGGCCACTGACATATTTTTACCACCAGAACTCTCACTGTCATGGGTAATGTAATCCAAATATTTTAATTCCCAGTGAAAGAGTCAGGAATAAATAAGACAAACCCTGCATGTTAATTCCGGCATGGAGCCTGAGCATAATAGAGTTGAATGAGGAAATCTGGTTTGGTGTCCAGCCCAATAAAATGAAGAGATGTTTGTTGATGGGCTATGTTCCCTGCTGAGAGAGTAGTTTGAATCTGGACAAAATAATACTCAGCTTCAATTTCTCTTTGGATTCATTATTGTTTCTGGGTTCTCTCTAATTTGAACCTTGTAGGGGTCATCCGTGGCTCTGTCATCTCTAATACTCCCTACTTCAGTGAATCATACTTCATGTTGCCAGGATGGCCACCCAGAAATTCTGTTTATGTAGGACTTGGCTTCTGCAGAGGTCATCTTAAGTCCTCAACAGCCGAGTTGGGAGCTCCACAATGGTCTCTTGTTTGCCTCTGGGCAGGGGCAGAAAAAGGGTCATCTATAAGGCTTAATAACCATCTGGAAGTTCATCTGTTGGGAATTCTCTTCTCACTGCATCCATTGGACTGTCTGTAGTGACCATGTGTCTTCTAGAGTATGGTCTTGGTGAAAAAGAAGGTGTACATCAGGAAAATCCATGTGCATATCAATCAGGAAGTTGAGATGAAAGGATCTAGAAATGAATGATCTTATGGTCTTATTACTTTTACCACTAAAATATTAGAAAACCAATGGGGACTGATTAGTGAAGTCAGTAATGATGATACTTTAAGATTTAGGGAGAATCATGTTAGATTTTGAAATGGATGGAGGAGATTATTGAATATCCTTTCAGTGAAATATAGGAGGCTTTGGAGATTGAGTTATCCTACAAGGGGGTATGCTTTTATCTTCGATTAGGTTCTTTTACAACTCCACTGAGAGAGAAGCTCACCTGTAGCAATCAATAAAAATGGAAAGAGTTCCTATCTGTGAAAGTATACATTGTATCCTTTGGAAACCATGACTGATGATTATCGCCCTGTGGGTATCAAGCAGTTTTGCCAGTTTTTCATGCATCTATAAATTCATTTCAACACCTACCATCATAAATGTGCAGTCCTTTGTGTTCTTTGAACCTGTCATTCCATCTCGTTGTTTCACTAAGTAATGAGTTAAAGAAAACCCTTGACACAAATCCATTTTATATTTGTATGGGAATCATGATTTTATCTTATTTTATGATTCACCTATCAAAAGATAGATATGTGTGTGTCTGTGTGTGCATATATATATAAACATATATCTCAAGCTTTCTATCAGTTTTATATATCAGATATTAATTTACTATAACAATTATTTTATAGGTTCAAGACAAGGTTCAAAATAAGTATCAGGGAGCTAAAGGTAAAGGAAGAATAACATAATACTCTCAGTCATTATTATCAGAAGGCCACCCTTCAGGGGCAGAGATAATGAAGCTTCTAGAACTGACCCGTAGAAGTTCCAAGGGCCCAAGAGGAGTAGGTGGAGTAGAAGGAGAGACTGGTAAATTGAGAAGTTGCCAAAAAGTAAACTCAGCTACATGATTACACTTTTAGGAGACCCCAAGTATTTAAGTCTGATATTCATTTTAAATTTAACTAAAATAAAATTTTCAAATTGGTTTCGGTTGTATTTCTCCTTTATCATTTCCAGGATGGTAAATGGTATATCCCCCAAACAACTGCGATAATATCTACCCCACATGCTGTGCTTACATTGTGTTGTTGACACTCATCCCATTGAGCAGTTAAGGGGATGGTTAAGTCTCCTCCTCCCTCTTTGAATCTGATCTAGGTAAACTAATACTCAAAACAATTTGCATTGCCATATGCCATATGACTTCTGAGGCTACCTTCAGAAAGACGTTCTCCTGGGACAATTGCTCTTGGAATCCCACTACCACACTGCGAGGAAGCCCAAGCAGTTTGGGATTAGGGCCTCATGGAAGGCACATGTGGCGAGGAGTCAATCACAGGTCTGGGTGAACTCCCAGCTGTCAGCAAGCATCGCCTTGCCAGTCGTGGATGAACCGTTTTGGAAGTGGCTCCTCAGGTTCTATGCTGAGTTGTTTCAGCCGACGCCTTAGAGATATTCTACAAAGTCATGTCCAAACTACAGATCTGTGAGCTGAGTCACTGATGTTTGAAGTCACTACATTTTTTTTAGGAGATTTTTTTTTTTTTTAACAATAGACAACCAACATATCTTGCTATATCAGGTGTCTTGGAAATTTGTATTTTGAATATTTCTAATGAATTAAAATTCCTCTAGTAAAGAAGTAGAAAATGACCATAATAAAATTAAACTTACCCATATGAAATGAGAAATGGAGACAAATGGGAAACCCGTATAGTCCATATTCTTTCTGTGTTCAGTTGGAGCTCAATAATTTTTTTTTTTTTACTTTAATTATATGACGGTTTCAAGAACAAGTTCAGGATTGTTTGCAATAGTCACTATTATTCATGAATAAATATTTAGATGGAAAGTTCTTGTGTGTGTTTTTTGTGGGGGTGTATCCTCTGAGGGGCTTATGCTACTCACTACTATGTGTATATTGGCTCATTCAATTCTTACTGGCTCAGAATACAGACACTATCATTGTCTTGAGACCCTCAAGTTCACACTCAGCAGATTCCTTTATCTCCATCCAATGTTACTCCCTGTCTAATTATCTTTCTTTTCCTAAACTCAAGATGTCTTTTGCCAAACTGTGATAGCTACTAATTTTTCTCAACCCCCTTTGTGGGCTCCACTAGCCTGCCCAGGAAAGAGGTACTTTTTTATTGTGGTAAAGTGTACCACACGAACTTTACTGCTTTAGCCATATTGAAGTATACAGTTCAGCGGCATTCATTAACATTGTGCAAACCATCACCACCATCTATCTCCTGAACTTTTTCATCATCTCAAATAGAAACTCTGTACTCATTAAACAGAAGCTCCTCATTCCCTCCTTCCCTCAGCCTTGGGTAACTACATTCAACTTTCTCTTTCAATGAATTTGACCATTCTGAATTCCTCATGTAAGTAGAATTATTCAACATTTGACCTTTAGTTTCTGGTTTATTTCTCTTAGCAAAATGTTTGCTTATTTGTTTGTTTTAAAGGGGGAGGGAGACAGGAGCAGAAGGAGAGGGTAGGGGCCGAGGAAAAGGGGGAGAGAGAGAGAACCTTAAGCAGGCTCCACAACCAGCATAGAGCCCAATGCAGGGCTAGATCTCACAACCCTGAGATCATGACCTGAGCCAAAATCAAGAGTCAGATGTTTAACCAGCTGAGCCACCCGGACACTCCTCTTAGCATAATGTTTCTAAATTCACCCATATCTTAGTGTATACCAGAATTTCATTCCTGTTTTGTGGTAGAGTAATATTCTATCATACATATATATGGAATTTTTTTCATTCATTCATTCATTCATTCATTCATTCACTGATGGACATTTGGGTCATTTCCACTTTTTGGCTATTGTGAATAACATTGTTACAAATATTGGTATATAAATGTCTTTCAGTTCCTGCTTTCAGTTCTTTTGGGTATACACTCTGAGGTTGAATTGTTAGATCATATGACAATGCTATGTTTAATTTTTTGAGGAATTTCCATACTGGAAAAGTGGTACTTTGGAAGAGGACCATCCTCCTAGTAAATGTATTATTTGGTGATATAAAAATTATGCGATTTTTCATTTTTCCTAATGGCTGCATTTCATCCATGTTATGTTAATGCTTAACATTAATCATATGTCTCTAGGCCAATTCACCACTACCTGTGTTAGCGTAGACCATTTTCTCACTGGTTCCACTTCTAATTAACTTCGTTTCTGATTGTGCTTTGAAATGAATCTTCCATTCCAAGGAAAAGAAGACAAAACAGAAAACAACCCAACAAAACACATTTGAACATCTGATGAAGTTCTCTACATGCAGGGATTTGTTTATTGCTTTCATCTTTGTGTGTGTGTGTGTGTGTGTGTGTGTGTGTGTAAAGAGAGACTGAGACAAAAATTTAAGGAATTGGTTCATGTGATTGTGGAAGCTGTTAAGTCTCAAATCTGCAGGGCAGGCCACAGTCGGAAACCCAAAAAAGAGCTGATGTTGTAGTTCAAGTCCAAAGACAGGCTGTAGGTAGACTACCCTCCTTCTTGGGGGATGTCAGTCTTTTTTTAAAAGGTCTTCAACTGATTGGACGAGGCTCACCATATTATGCAGTGTAATCTGCTTTACTCAAAGTTCTATTGATTCAAATGTTAGTCTCATCTAGAAAATAGCCTCACAGCAACATCTAAGTATGTTTGGTCCACTATCTGAAGACTGCGACCTACCCAAGTTGACACATAAACTGAACCATCATCATATTAATAATGTACTTCCTTTAAAAACAAGATGAATGTATATAGAAAGTTTAAATTCTGCAACATCATTGGTTGTTCATTTCTTAGCCTCTGACTTATCTTAGCCATTTTTCAGGCTTCATATTACTTGTAAGTTATTTGTATGTGTTTCCAAGTATTTTTGAGGACAAATTTTGTCTTGATAATTGACTTGCATTTTCCTTAAAGCTTGGATCAAGATTTATATTTTTTAATATCCTACCAATACCACCTAGTATGACACTTAGAGGAAATTCACTGGTTAGAAAATACTGATATGGAACCTCTGAAGCCTCAAGTTATCACTGACTTCCTTCCTGGAAACACCAGCCTCCCTCCCATAGCATCCATCATGTTTTCTCAGAATCGATGTGGCTTATAGTGGTTACCTCCATTCTATCCCAAGTCCAAAATGGTTCAGTGAGCTTGTTCTTTTTTTCTTTCTTCCTTCCTTTTTCTTCCTTCCTTCCTTCCTTCCTTCCTTTCTTCCTTCCTTCCTTCCTTTCTTCCTTCCTTCCTTTCTTCCTCTCTCCCTCTCTCTCCCTCCCTCCTTCTCTCTCTCTCCCTCCCTCCTTCTCTTTCTCTCTCTCTCTTTCTTTCTTTCTTTATTTATTTCTTGACTTTTTCCTCCATGATTTCCCTAAAAAACAATCTTGTCCTAGGCTCATTTCTATCTCTAAGATTTTGCTTCAGTTCCTGTCATACCTTTAGGAATCCCTTTCTTGGCCTATCCAAATTCCACCCATTATTAATGACCAGTTCACATTCCTTTGCCTCCCCAAAGACTCTCTTTCTCAAGCATCCAAGTCTATATTACTCTCTGTTCACTCCATGGTCCATTTTATCTGTTACTTCACTGTTGTGGTTGTTATTTAGTAGTTTCATCTGAAGTTCACCTCCCAAAGAAGAGTTTAAGCATGAAGAAATCCATTCTTTTATCTGCCTTACTTTTCTTTCTGCAGAGAGATAATTAGTATTTTCCTCCCCTTCCTCCCCCAAATTAAACAAAACATACTGTGATCCTGCTCTGTATAAGATCAATCCTGTATATTTCTAAACTTTACCTTGGGTTTGTAGTAAGTGTTTGTGTGTTGGGCAAGGGGTTTTGACACTATGTTTATGTATAACTTTGGGAACAACATTTTTCATTCTGAATCACTGCATTTTAATGGTCATGTCAAAATCTTATCTTTTGAGCATTTTTTTTCCTACTGAATTCAGAGCTATTTCACTTGAACACAGTGTTTACCAAGATAAATTGTCTCATTCCTCTTGGATAATCTCCAACCAGAGTTATCTATAAATGATACCTTAGGGATCCTCTTTTCGGACTCAATCTGGTTTTTGTTTTACAATTGCAAATAAATAAAACCATAAATTACAGTACATGGAAAACATATGATCTAAACTGCTTTTCCAGCAAACTTATGTACAGCTGTTTAAATCTGTGCGGACATTTAAGGTTTTGTTCACAGTCCCACTGTTAGTATTTTGTATCATGTGCCTTTCGCCATTTCTCCTTCTCGTGTTGGTCTCATATTTCAGGAGGTACATGGCAGTGTTTATCATTCGGTCTGGGTGATACACACAGCAACATTGCTTTCAGGTCACAGTTTGTCAGTGTAGAAACGTCCCGTATTTTTAGTCTCTGCATCATCGTTTCGACAGGATTCCAGACTCCTAGTGTGCCCTTCATCTCCAGGGCACAAAATCACAGTGCGTCATTTCACTGGGGAATAAAAGAGCTTTCCATCCAAATGATGTTTTAGTTTTCAAACCGTATTAAATTCCCAGAAACGTTTATAATCCTTAACAACTGGGTTTTTTTTTTTGTTTTGTTTTGTTTTTAAAGATTTTATTTATTATTTTGACACAGAGGTCACAGGCAGGCAGAGAGGAAGGCAGAGAGAGGAGGAAGCAGGCTCCCTGCCCAGCAGAGAACCCAATGAGGGCCTCCATCCCAGGACCCTGAGATCATGACCTGAGCCGAAGGCAGAGGCTTTAACGCACTGAGCCACCCAGGTTCCCAACAACTGTTTCTTTTTTTTTAAGATTTCATTTTTTTATTTAGAGAGTTTGAGCAGGGGGAGGGGCAGAGGGAGATGAAGAGAGAAAGAATCTCCAGGATACTCTGGGTCGAGGGCAGAGCCTGATGCAGGACCCCATCCCACCACCCTGAGATCATGGCCTGAGCGGAAACCGGGAGTCTGACCCTCAACCGACTGAGCTAACTGAGGCGCCGCACAACTTGTTTTTCAAACTTTATATATAATCATTTTCACTCTGAACTATTTAAAGATACAATAAAATGTTACTACTAACTGTTCAAGAAGTAAGAAGACAGGTTTTAAAAGCTGCTGAAGCTCCTACATATTTCAGGGGAAAATCTTACGGGTCAAAGCGAGTTGAACATTCCCATTTTGCCCCACTAGAGGTCGCAGTTTATACTACTTTTTTTCCAGGAGAGTTAAGCTACTGCTATGGTGGATTCTCTGATAACAAAATATTGCTGAAAAGAGCAATTGTCATGAAAGTAACTGCACTTATTAGAATCCACTAGAAATAAAAACACGTCCTAATACTTTTTCCCGTTGTTTCAATTTTTGTTTTACATTTCCTCTTAGGGAAATTCATCATTTAAAAAATATCTTTTGAGGAAGTCACAGTACTCATGTATCTGAAAAGATGTGACAATGTGTTTCTTTACATGAAAAAAAGATAACAATAAAAGATAAATATAGTTTGTGTCATTTCTAGGGTACTTAGAAAAAAAACCCCACAGGATCGTCCTTTCTTATGATTTGATATTACTAGAAGCCCTGACGAAAACTGATTGATCAAAAATGTATGCCATTTATTTTATAATTTATTCTGAAATGTGAACCCAGGAAAGGAGGAACATGGAATTTTGATTTCAAGCACTGAGATAGTAAAATAGTAGTCCAGGACCTTGGTCATCTAGGATAGCCACTGCCCTCATCATTTGGTCTCCATTATAATGAAAATAAAATTTTTCAAAAGGACACTCATAAAGTTGGGAATCGATTAAATTTCATCATCAAAAAATATTTTTATTCTTAACTCAAAACTTGGAAAAATAGATTGGTTTTGTGGAGTAGAATTTACCACCCAATGACTTGTGCTATTTCTCAACACCCTCCAGGGTATGGCTAACTCTTGTTTGTCCATGTTTTTGATGGAGCCGATAAATTTGTCACTTTCTAGAACCTTCTGCAGGCTAATTTAAATCAGATCCATTCTTATTACCTAGAAACCTTCTAAAGCACCTGAGTTGGTGAGTCCATATATTGCTGTGGGATTGAGCATTTTGTGCACCAGACATTAATCTCTATGACAATAGTAATATCACTCTGGTGTGTCAGAAGCTCTAGCTGGAAGGTCCTTTAGTTGAGAACAATCCTTTAGGTAGATCTTTTTTTTTTTTTTTTTTTTTTTTAGGTAGATCTTTATTTACAAAAGAGGAACCTGAAACCCAAAAGAGATGAAGTAATTTGCAAGCTGTCAAAGAAATGTGCAAGCGCAGATCTGTCAGCTTCAGGAGCTGCAAGAAGAGAGATTGCCTTGCAGTTACTTCATCCCTGATAACTGCTAAATGTTCCAAGCCATGGTTGCTCTTTGTGGGATGCCCGTATTTGTCAATGAGTACAACTTTTACTGAGTTTCTACTCCGTGTGAACTACAATTCTAGGAACTCAACAGGAGGGAGAGCCATAAAGAAAATGTGGTTCTATTACTAAGAAACATAAAATCCACTCAGAGAGAGATAGCAAAAGAGCATAAAATCCAGATGAACACTTTTATGGGAAATGCATGCTTGTTGGAGAGCTTAGCACATGAAAAATGATACAGTTAAAAGTGAAGACCTTCAAGTGATTCTGGGCTAAAAAAAAAAAAAAAAAAAGGTCATTTAAACCAAATCTGGTATTTCTTTTTTATTTTTTTATTTTTTTATTTTTTAAAGATTTTTATTTATTTGACAGAGAGAAACACAGCCAGAGAGGGAACACAAGCAGGGGGAGTGAGAGAGGGGAGAAGCAGGCTTCCTGCCGAGCAGAGAGCCCGATGTGGGACTCGATCCCGGGTCTCCGGGATCATGACCTGAGCCGAAGGCAGTCGTTTAACCAACTGAGCCACCCAGGCGTCCCTGGTATTTCTTTTTTAGCAAACAAAATGACAGTATAATGGGAGGAAAATGAAATAAAACAACATTTTAAAAGAAAATGCCTGCGTGATGTCAGCCTTTTTATGAAACTTTGTGAGTTGAATTCTATTATCAGGATAGAATTAATTACAAGGGACAGAGCAAAACCCACATTCAACAATACTCTGACCCTTTTAAGGTTGTCATTTGGGAAGTACATACACCTTTCCTGGTAATGCTGCCACAGCTTCAGTATTTTTGGAATGGGGCCACTGAAAATGCCTTTGGAGCCTGCAGCTCATTCTTTGGATATCCCCTGTGGTGGCAAATCGCTCTTTTAAGGAGTATTTTATTTTGGATGCAACTAAGGGTCTTTGCAGCCAAGTATGATGACTAAGGTGGATATCTAAGCGGGATGATGCCATTTTTGGTCAAAAATGGAACACAGCCGCAAGGCAATGAAACAGGTTGCTTCTCTGGCTGTTCTTGGTTTCATGACTTTCAGTCCAAAGTGATGAGTTGGGGTGGGGGTGGGGGGCTCATTCATTTAGATATGTGAGTTTGGGCATATTTATCTTCAAAGCTCATATTACTTGCTTCTGTAGTTTCTGTTTATTCATTTAAAAACTCTAATATCCAAATAGTCAATGCTTTCTCTGGGTAACTTTTCAGCGAATTAGGTTGGTCCACCTAGGGGAGTGTGTTAGGATGAAGCCAGCAAGGCAGAAAGCTTCTGACACATCGTGTTTATTCTTTTCCTTCTTTCTTCAATCCAACTGGTGGCATCATCTATGCATTCCACTTGTCATTATGAGGAGTCACGACAGAGTGGATCACGTGAATCAGTCACTTTGGCTATTGTTATTGCTCTCCCAATACCCAGAACATGTCTGTGATGGACTGCTTGTGTGTGTCCCCACAAAATGTGTAAGTTGAAATCCTACCGCCAGGGGGATATTAAGGGGTGGAGGCGTTTGGGAGGTGATTAGGTTATGATGGTGGAATCCTCAGGAATGGGATTAGTGCCTCTATGAAAAGGAACCTAGACAGGACTCGTACCTTCTTCCTGTCCTGTGAGGTTACAATGAGAAGTTGGCAGTATGTAACCTGAAGAGAGCTCTGCCCAGAGCCTGACCATGCTGACACCCTGACCTAAGATTTCCAGCCTCCAGAACTGTGGAAAATAAATTCCGAGTGGTTATAAGCCACCTAGTCAATACTTTATTCTCAGCCTGAGCTAAGACATCATCCCCTGCGTATTTTTCAATTCCATTCAATATGAAATGTCATTTTTATATCTCCACTCCTTCTGTGAAATTATTCTTGACCGCTTGACCTGTAGTGATTTTTCCCTTCCGTATCTCTGAGCTCACATTAAGCATACAACTTACTGGACTCACTTCCTTGTATTGTTACTTAACTTTTCACTTGTATACATTTTATGTATCCAGCTATATTGTAAAACTGAAGACAATATTTTCTTTCTCCATCTCTTCTATCCTGTCATCTTTCTCCCTCACTTTATTTTTCTCTTGGGCTCCTCAGTTCCTAGGACAGTGTATCGTACAAAATAGGATCTTGGTGATGCTTACTAATTCTTACTAATATTTGTTGTGTCTGTGGAATAATGATCTAATGGCAAGCCCTACAGCTTTACCCTCTTTATTATAATTTTCTTAAGAAAATGTTAAGTTGGGGCGCCTGGGTGGCTCCATTGTTGAGCGTCTGCCTTCAGCTCAGGTCATGATCCGGAGACCTGGGATCCAGTCCCGCATCGGGCTGTCTGCTCGGCGGGAAGCCTGCTTCTCCCTCTCTCACTCCCCCTGCTTGTGTTCCCTCTCTACGCTGTGTTTCCCTCTGTCAAAAAAAGAAAAGAAAAGAAGAGAAGAGAAGAGAAGAGAAGAGAAGGGAAGGGAAGGGAAGGGAACTGAAGGGAAGGGAAGGGAAGGGAAGAGAAAAGAAAGGAAAGGAAAAGAAAAGAAAAGAAAAGAAAAGAAAAGAAAAGAAAAGAAAAGAAAAGAAAAGAAAAGAAAAGAAAAAATGTTAAGGTGATTCTTTTTTCTTTTTTTGTGTGTGTCTCGAGCATATACTCCTTGAAAGACATGTAGTTATATTTTAAGGAAAAGCAACCTTTCTTAACAAGTGACTTTTTTCTTTAACATAGATCATTAAATATAATGATTCTTCTTGTTCCATTAAAACTTTGGAGTTGACAGTTTGATTTTTCAGCACCCTCTGCCAAGATATTACTTAAAAGTAAGCAATGTAAAAAAAAAAAACCCATAAAAACAAAAACAAAATAAGCATTTTTTTTTTTAATTTTTTTGACAGAAACACAGCCAGAGAGGGAACATAAGCAGAAGGAGTGAGAGAGGGAGAAGCAGGCTTCCCGCTGAACAGGGAGCCTGATGTGGGACTTGATCCCGGGTCTCCTGGATCATGACCTAAACTGAAGGCAGTTGCCCAACCAGCTGAGCCACCCAGGCGCCCCTCCTTTGGGTTCTAAATCAAATAAGCATGACATCCAGCAATCTGCACACAAGTAACTTGATTGTGATTCATGCTCTGTAATTAACAAAACTTCACATTAACAAAACAAAAGATTGTATCTTTTTGGTGGTTATTTATAATTTAAGTCAGATATGTTAGAAAGAACTAATAGTATGGTACTTTTCCACCTAAAGTCCCACATTTGTGGATGGCAAAAATCCCTTAGAAAAATAAATGCTCAGTTCTCTGATTCTGGACTCTCAGTAATGCCTTTTGGATTTTTGTTTTTGTTTTTGTAAAATTATACCTTTTGCCTTGTCCCAGTCATGCTAAGAATTGAATTTTCCTGTGCTTTAACTGTGCCTGCAATCTTTCGTGAGGATTTTAGACATGTTTACCACTGTATGGGATCATGGCTTTTCCAGGTGTTCAGCTTTGTTTACATTTTGATCTTTTAAATGTCTCATAGGCACAGGGTTGTTAAAGAAAATAAAATGCATTTCTATCATGACTTTTGGTAGAAAAGCCAACAGCCTTTGTTTTAAGAAAAGAAAAGAAAAGAAAGAGCCTACACCAAAACCAAATTTCCTTAACAGTCTTGCACAGGAGTTTCTTAAAGGTGGAGCTCCAATCTTAAGTCATGCTCAAGGTCTATGCAAGAAAATTCGATTATCACTGCTACCTACTTATAGGATATTAACAAGGCATGGTATTGGAATGTTAGTATTAGTGCAAGAATATTTTTTTAAATATTTTTATTTATTTGACAGAGAGAAACACAGACAGAGCGGGAACACAGCAGGGGGAGTGAGAGAGGGAGAAGCAGGCTTCCCACGGAGCAGGGAGCCCGATGCAGGACTCCATCCCGGGTCTCCAGGATCATGACCTGAGCCGAAGGCAGTCGCTTAACCAATTGAGCCACCCAGGCGCTCAGTGTAAGAATATTTTAATTAGAAAAACACAAGGTTTCACTGTTGCCCAGCTTCTAAAAGAAATTTTCCTAGTATTTTGGGGAACATTCCAGAATATCTTGCACTTTGAGAACAGTTATCATCTTTCTGGATCTGCCAGAGAGGAAGACGCTATCTTCCATAGACTTGAAGATCTAGCATTTGAGATTCTGTGACCTTTTATTCAGAATTTGTTTATCAAGCCAATGGATGGTGTATGCTCCTGCTCTTCTTTCCTTTCCTCTCCAGCATCCTTTGGAGTGAGTCCCATTTTATTCGTTACCTCTGGCATGCTCTGAGAAGAGAGGGGATGAAAGCCAAGCCTGTTGCTTCTACTCTAGTTAACAACTTTGGTGAAAATTTTGAAGTTGAAAAGTTCTGGAACATTCAGAACTGCGTAAACCAACTTGAAATAAGTGAAAGACCAGGAGGATATCATTGCAGGCGGCTGCTGGGCTCTGGTGTCCTTTACTTGATGTCCTTTACATCATGCTTTTATGCATGATGCAGCACGAACTAGTAAAGCCTTAGCCCACTTTAAAGAAGAAAAAAAGGAAAGAAACTGTGTTCAGCTAATCTAATACATCTGATGAAGAGCAAGAGATAGAAATCAGAGATTTTTGATCTTTGCCCATTTCTTAAATCTTTCAGCTGAGTTCCCTCATCTGTAATTTCAAGGTCACCAAATGTGTCCCCCAGTGGTGGCCTCGCCTCCCTCAGTTTTGGGGAACTGAGAATCCCTGTGAGTCTCTTATCTTCCCCCCACTCAGCTTGCCTTTCATGTCTATTTATGAATAAAACTGACTTTCCATTTTCATTCTCTGTACTTGCTTTACTTCCTCTTGATGCAAAACCTGTAGCACATGATAGTGAATTTTTTTACAGACTCTGATAATATGTAAATCAGGCCTCAGTAGAAAAGTGATAAAACACACAGCCAATTACAACAGAGAAGTCATTGAATCATTCTGCATTTTGTAGTGCTACAAGTAAAAGGAATGTCTTTCTCCCTCCCCCTTCCTTTTTTTTAAAAAATATTTTATTTATTTATTTGACAGAGAGAGAGATCGCAAGCAGGCAGAGAGGCAGGCAGAGAATGAGGGGGAAGCAGGCTCCCTGCTGAGCAGAGAGCCCTTTGGGAGACTGGATCCCAGGACCCTGAGATCATGACCTGAACTGAAAGGCAGAGGCTTTAACCCCCTGAGCCACCCAAGCGCCCCTCCCCATTCCTTTCTTTCCTTTCTTTCTCTCAGCTACCACAGAATTGCCTCTAACCCTCCACACCCACCTGTTTTAGAGAATATTTCTATGCTTTTAAATGAGTGTACTTTAAATACATTTATTCTTCCCCCAAAACACATGGGAGAGTAGAAAAACAGATTGATATATGTTATATCTTCAATTACTTCAAGACTGCCTTGATTGTAAATTGGACAAAAGAAGTATAAGTTCTCTTTTTAGTTTTTTGGTCTTTCTTTCTTTCTTTCCTTCTTCCTTTCTTTCTTTCCTTCTTCCTTTCTTTCTTTCCTTCTTCCTTTCTTTCTTTCCTTCTTCCTTTCTTTCTTTCCTTCTTCCTTTCTTTCTTTCCTTCTTTCTTTCTTTCTTTCTTTCTTTCTTTCTTTCTTTCTTTCTTTCTTTCTTTCTTTCTTTCCTTTTCATCCTAGAAAAAATTAATTACACGAAAGTAGAGAACAAAGGATAATGAGTCTCTATCCATCACTCAGTATTAACAATTTTCACTTCGCTGATCTTGTTTCATCTATCCCCACCTTCTCTGTTTTTGCTTGAAAATGTTAAAGAAAATTCCAGACATATCATTTTACTTCAGGATCTAGCTTTAGTTTTTGAAACAAGAGATAATTTGGAAATATCTCCTTGGTTATGAGATGATAAGACCTTTCCACTGGTGTGTAGTTCAAGGCAATAAACACCACTGAATTAAAAGGCCATTATTCCCTCTTAACATGTTACTGTCAGTACTTCTTGGATATCCTTTTTATCTATTGCTGAAAGGAAAAAAAATTCTCTGCCTTTCTGACAGTTTCCATAAGAAAAGTGAGGACAACTGAAAAGGACAATTTAAGCAATGTGAAAGTTATTTTCACAATTTTTTGTAAATAAGGAGGAATATAGTCATCACATCTTGGCTTTATTCTTTATGCATATGTCTATATGGAAAATTGTAGTTTATTCTTTTGCTCTTAGCTTTTGATGAATCCTTCTGTTTCATAGATAACCGAGGATAATTGACAATGTCAGCGTGGATCTTGAGCCCAGCTTTTTCCTTAACGTTAACATTTTGTTACTTTTGTAGCCTGCACAGCTTGGGAAGTAAAGCCCTTCTTCCTAACACAATGAAATGCGGACACACAGATATGTGAGTCATGTGGATTTTCTGCCTGATGGGAATTTATGAGTTTGATTCACCTGGATCTCTTCCAGTTGCTAGGTACACATTTTTTTTTTTTCCTTAAAGAGTCAGTAACTCTAAATTCTTGGAGATTTACTACTCATTCATCCTCTTAACTAACAAATAGGGACAGAGAGGTAGAAAAATATAAAATGGTGGGAAACTTAAATTCAAAATCATTTTTTAAATACTTTTAGTGATATATAGTATATATTTCTTTGGAAAGTAACATATATACTGAAATTATAATACAAAATCACTTAGTAACAAACTGACCAATTTATCTACCTTGATTTTTGCTTCCATACTGAGAATGGCCAGCATCATCTACATATCAAGACACTGACTTTCCTTAATGTTATGGTACTGCAAAAATGCTTCTTCTTTTAAACGGTTCTTACTGGGGCAAGCAAGTCAAAAACATGTAGCATTTGTCTCTAAATTACTGGCTGGAATGAACTCACACAATGAAAACCATTCCACTTAGGGTTTTCTTATCCTTTAAAAATGACTTTTTTTCTGATTATAAAAAAGATACAGTTGTGTTTTAGTAGAAAATTTGGAAAATGCATAAAAGTACAAAGAAGAAAATAAAAATAGCCAGTTATATGTTATTTTTGTGTATATGCATTTTTAAGTGTAAGTGTGTGTGTGTGTTGTGTGTGTGTGTGTGTGTGTGTGTGTTTATATACAACCTGGAAACAACAATATTTTTTTTTTTAAGATTTATTTCCTTATTTTAGAGATAGAAATGGTGTGAGTGGGGGGAGGGGCAAAGACATTCCTCAAGCAGACTCCACACTGAGCATGGAACCCCACACGGGGCTCGATTTCAGGACCTTAAGATCATGACCTAAACTAAAATCAAGAGTCAGATGCTTAAATGATTGAACCACCCAGGCACTCCTAATATGGTTTAGTATTGAAGAGGGGAGAGGCTCTTAATGTTGGCTAATTGTGTTGGAATCCTTGCTCAGTTGCCTGCCAAGTAGTTCATTTTCTCTTTGCTTGTTTCCTTTTCTGTAAGATACAAATAGTAAAAATATATACATCTGAATTTTTTTAAGGGGGAAGTGGTTATTAATGGAATTAACTTACGTAAAACACACAGTTAACTTCCAGTGTTTTTAGCCATCATTATTACTGTGATTCACATTTTGTTATGTCATAGTCCTCAGCATAGTATTCCTTTGATGCCTATACTAAGATTTATGTAACATTCATATATAAATCTTTGTGAACTTTTTCAATTAATTAGCACAGATTCCTAGGAGTGAAAATTTCTGTGTCCAGTAGTTTGATTATTTCTAAGGGTCATTCATTGAATAAAATATCACACAGGCAAAATTCTAGGAACTGGGGAAATAAGAGTGAGCAAAATAGGCCCAGAGCTAGAAGAGTAGAGAATTTTTGTGAAAAGTATAAGAAGGAAAAGTGCAGAGTGCTTTTAGAGTGTCACTTAGCCTAAGGGTTCTAGAAAGGTTTCCCTGGAAATGTCACAATGAGTTTGAGATCTCAGGCATGGTTAGCTATTAATTGGGTGGTCATTTGGAGTTATGGGGAGAGACCAATGACCTGTGGGAAAGCTCAGGCACAAGCCTGGTTGTCTTTTGTGTTTAATGAAAACACACATATTTTTCTCAAGGATTCTTCTGAAATGCAGTTTAAAGTTTTTAAGCCAGTCGCCTCAGCCTGTGGGTGTGTGTCTCGGCTGTATGATGTCTTTCATAGTTTCTGTGTTGAGATATCAGATAAATATTTTTCTATATTTGCTAGTACTTTTTGGAGTCTCATTTAAATGTTTTAACTTAGTATATATATGGAATTTAAGTTGAAGAATGGTCTGAAAGAAAGGTTTAACTTTTTTTTCCCCAAGTGAATTTCTACTTTTTTTCTCTCTTCACCTATTTCATCCATCCTCCCACCCACCTCCCCTCTGGTAACCACCAGTTTGTTCTTTCTTTTAAGTGTGGGTTGTTTTTTTTGGTCTCTTTTTTCCCTTTGTTCATTTGTTTTCTATGTTTTCTTTAAGGCTATGCTTGGGATAATTCTTTTTTTGTTCACAGATTTATGTTGCTGACTTCATCATATAGTAATGTTTCTGTGGTGATGATTACTGAGGGTTATTTCTGAGCTCTCTTTCTTGCCCATGGATATGCTTGTCAATAATGCCACAAGTATCACTATTTTCTTTCTTTCTTTTTTTTTTTATTAAAGATTTTATTTGACAGAGAGAGAGAGAGAGAGATCACAAGCAGGCAGAGAGAGAGGAGGAGGCAGGCACCCTGTCAAGCTGAGAGCCCAACATGGGATTCGGATTCGATCCCAGGACCCTGAGATCATGACCTGAGCCGAAGGCAGAGGCTTTAACCCACTGAGCCACCCAGGCGCCCAGTTTTTTTTCTTACATAGAAAAGAATGTCTTCTTCTACCTGGAGAGAGATTTTAAAGACAAACAGAGTAGTTCTTATCTATCCATTATCCTTTGTACTTTTAACAATTTTTAATTGTTAAAATCTATATAAATGTTCTATTATTTGGGACACATATTTTATTGTAAATTCTACCTTTCATCCACAAGAAATATTATTCTTTATTTTGCTTAGAGTTTTTCTCTACCTGAAATATCATTTTGGCTGATATTCTATTCTATTCTTTTTATTTCCTACTGTTAGCCTGATGAATCTTTGGACTTCTTTGAAGAAATGACATTTTGACTTAGATAGTTCTTAAAAACTTTTTAAGTTTTGACTTTTAGTTATTATGTCATTGGATTTTATTTTTAAACACATTCTGAAGATGGCTGTCTTTTAATAGGACAGTTTAAACAATGTATTGTCATGATAATGTTGGTATTCTGACACCTTATTTTTCAGTTAATTTTGAAACCGTATTTTCAACAGTTATTTATATTTAGCTATATACTTAAAACTAGTTTCAATACTTACTAAAATTTTTGTATTTTTAACTTCTGTTTGTCTTTTTTCTTTTTTAAGATTTTATTTATTTATTTGACAGAGAGAGAGATCGCAAGTAGGCAGAGAGGCAGGAGGAAGCAGAATCCCTGACCAGCAGAGAGCCTGATGCAGGGCTCGATCCCAGGACCCTGAGATCATGACCTGAGCCGAAGGCAGAGGCTTTAACCCACTGAGCCACCCGGGCGCTCTCTATTTGTCTTTATAGTATATGTACATATTGCACAGAACACCCACCACTGCCCCACCTCCCCAAAAAACAGAAAAAAACTCAAAAATCTTGGACTTAACCATAATGAGTTTTTTGGGCTTTTTTTTTGTTATTTTTTTGTTGTTGTTATTCTTTTGGGGTTTTTTTTTTTTTTGCTTTCACATCTACATCCATCTGCAAATCTCAAAGTCTTGAAGTACAGAGTTTGACTTCTTTTTATCACCTCTCTTTTCTCTACTGACTTCCTGTCCTTCCCTTTTGCTCATTGTCCTGGCCACACTGGCCACTTTCTGTTTCCTCCAAGAAGCTGAGCTCACTCTCACTTGTGGTGGCCACCTCTCTATTGTATCATCTCATCCCTCAGAGACTTGTGCCCTCATAAACCTCTGGTTTCCTCCCACATATCTCCATATCGAAAAAGCTTTCCTGGATTAGTCAACATAAAATTACACTCCACCTCCTTCCCACTCTGGCAAGTAAGTGTTTCCTTTGTACCATTACCAAGTAAATGGTACCTTCTCTTAAGATGAGTAGAACATAAAATGATAGTAATCCTAAAGAAAAAGAAGTGACCATAGCTAACAAAATATGCTACACTGGAAACAAAAAATTGTATAGTAATTATAGAAACTTACTAAATAAAGGCAATGTGATTAATAGGAGGCAGCTGTAAGGAAAGGCTCAGGCTTCTGAGTTACGGTGCTGAGAACAAACTAAAGATCGCATTATGTCTTCCCAGTCTTCCCAACCTGAGGCCAAATGGAGACAAGTAGGAAGAGTGGGCATTGGGTGTAGTTCTCTATTCCTCTGTGACTTGCCGTGTTTATGACTTAGTATATTTTCACTTCTGTTGCTTTTAAGAGAAGGTACAGAACATTTCATTTATTTGCTGGGAAGGCTTGCTAATGAACCAAAGAATATTCCATGTTTTCCTTTTTCCATTTCTGCCGATGCCATGTTGGCTAATTCCTATCACAGAAGTATGTGTAAGGCAGAACAGGCCACACCTTCTATAACAAGGAGGCTTTGGTCACTTTCCTTGATAGGTCCAGCACCATCAACCCCTCCATGAATAATTTTTGTGTTTCTTTCTTTTGGAAAACCAATGAGGTTAATAATTGTCTATTGCTCCTCAATCCCATTGTGTTCTGTTGTGTCTTCTTCCAGAGACAAATTAAACAAAGAGAAAAGTTGGACATGATTATTTGCCAATTTTTAAGTGAAAATTATAGTGCAAAAGTTGTGCTTGCATGGCGGTTATTGCAATGCTAGAGAAAGAGTGCGCATTGCGTTAGGCGTTTGGTATAGTGGCCAACATCATGCCTGCTCATTACCGGTACCATGAGAGAGCACAGAGTTCCCTCCTTGTGGGCATGGGCCTGGTCAAACTCACAGAAGTAGATGTGTTTTGACCTAAACTCTCTTTGCTACCCAAATGGAGCATCTCCACTGCTCAGTTTATTGACCCAAAGAAACTCTTACCAACAGAGGGCTGAAAAAAAATAATGACTCAATTTAGAAAGTTGTTTGGCATTACTTTGGATGGAGAATAAAGAGGATGGTGGAAACTCTTTTGGCTGCTTTTATCTTTGTGTCCTAAATTTCAACCCCAGCTTACTACATCCAATCAATGGAAGCCTTTTAAAAGAAAGGAAAAGAAGGAAAGAAGAAAGGAAGGAAGGAAGGAAACACTTTCATTGGTGTATAAGGAGAGATCTACAAATGACTTCTTTGTATTATAGATTATAATTTTAGGTATATTTAGCTTACTTTATCAAATTACTTGTACAGTAACTGAGGGTAAGGGCATTTCTTGTATGTGTGCATCCTCAGTGTTACTTACTATGGGGATTTGTACACAGTAATCTAGGCAGGTAAATAATGATGGTAGTTGGTCAAAGAGCACGTTTAGCCACTGAACTGTGTTGGCCAAATTCCATGTTTAACCGTGTTCTATGGGACCAGGACTAGTTCCCAGGGTAACAAGACTTACTTGACTTTCACCTTTCAGTTCAGTGGCCATTAGGTAAGAACAAACTCCACCGGAGACGAACATGGCTCTCCCCTCCCCTCCCCCACTTTCTGGCTGGTGCACCTGGCTCTGGAGAATCCTATATTCAACTGCTCAGGGAAAGAATGCTCTAAGTAATTCTGAGGGCAACGTAAAAATGATCATCTCAACCTGAAACTAGCATGTTATATAGAACTATTTGAGAAAACCTTAAGGAGGGTGAAAAAAAAAAAAAAAAGGATGAAAATGTAACATGGGAGTTGTCTGTGGTTAACCACATAAACCAAGTCTCTGAGTAAATAAGTTATTTCCTGAGAAATGTAGTTACTTTGGAAGTGGTCTCAGCATTTAAAGTCACTGATGTGCCGCTTAGTATTTAAATTACAATGATTTATGGAAGGACATCCAGTGTCCCAGGGTTTCTTCAAAACACCTCATGTTCCTGAAGAGCAAGTGGAACATTTGGATGGCTGGGCTTACCATGCAGCTCTATCCCCGAGTGTAATTTGAGGTGTCATTTTCTACTCAGTAGCTTCAATGTTTTCACAAATTTTACTCACACAATATAATTGAAAAGACACAAATTGAAAATGCACCCAGAACCTCACCTTTTCTCATTTGTTATATATCCGAGGTGGGCAAACTATCCGCAGAACAAATTTGGCCAAGTTCTTGTAAATAAAGTTGTTTGTTTGTTTTTTTTTTGTAAATAAAGTTTTATTAGAACACTACCATGCTTATTCACTGATGTATTTTCTTTTTTTTTTTTTTTAAGATTTTATTTATTTGACAGTGAGAAACACAGCGAGAGAGGGAACACAAGCAGGGGGAGTGAGAGAGGGAGAAGCAGGCTTCCTGCTGAGCAGGGAGACCGATGTGGGACTCCATCCCAGGTCTCCGGGATCATGACCTGAGCCGAAGGCAGTCGCTTTACCAACTGAGCCACCCAGGCGCCGCTGATGTATTTTCTAAGGCTGTTTTCATGCGGCAACAGCACAAGTAGTTGTAACATAGATGATCTGGCCTACCAAACCGAAAATATTTACTATCTGACCCTTCACAGAAAACATTTTCCAATCACTGGTGTTTAACAAAAATCTGTCACCGAAGATATGATAGATTTCTTTCTTGGTAGCAGTCACACACACTAAGGACACATAAAATATATTTCATTAGAATGAAACCTTAATTTCTATAGTTTAAGAAAGTTATTTAGTCTTCAAACTCAGTATTTGTGTCTTGGATTTCCTCCCCAGGAATTAATTCCCATTAAAAAAAAATAGACACACACATTCAAAAGGTGTTCTTTTATTGTTTCTAGTAACATATATTGTATAAATACTCTATTTTTATATGCCCTTTTACAAAAGCGATATAACTTAAAAGTTTTATCATTAGAAAGAAATGTATAAAAATAAATATGTTATTATAGGCATTTATTACAAACTATAGTCCTTCTTAGAAGGAACACACAAATACTTATAAAGTATATAGAGTTTATAGTAATATATTTTACTATATACAAATGGGAAAAAAAATCATATTCTCTCTCATAGTAGAAGAGCTGAACAGACATTCACCAGGATATGACTGTTGGGCCAGCTGCTAGGGATGGACCCGCTACCCCTTAGTAGCCCCCCACACTGTGAGACAAGTGATCCCTATGTCCCCAAACACACTAGGGATCCCATTCTACACACCCCGTTCTTATACCAGCATTACATCCTTTTTGTGTGATCGCCTGGTCTTTCTTAAGACACAAATTTTTGTTTGTTTGCTTGACATCCATATTCCTGAAGAAGGCTTACATACAGAGGAAAGAAAGTAGGAGGTACTGAGCCCATCCTGCCTTCTGCCTTTTCCAAGCATTGGATCTGTTGCTGCTTTTTAAACCTTTGTAGACTTCCTGCCTTTTTACAAACATGTGGAGTTATGTCAAAACGAAATCACGAATAAAGACACAACAAGGGCACAAGAAAGTAAAGAGTTCATTTGGGTCATTTGAGGTTGTTAAGCATTTCTCTCGTGGTGGACAGTCTTGACTTTTTACTTCTGGGGAGAAAAGACAGCAGGAACGTTCTCGGAGGGTAGCAGCCATATCAGTGCCGGTTAAAGATGCTATCTGTATCCCTTTTCTCCCTCTGTTGTTAGTGAGGTAAAGTAAGCCCTGTCTGAAGCTATAAAAACGTCTTCTGCCTCCTGCTTTTCATTCCCCAACACACCTGACACAAAGTATTAAATCAGTACCACAAAGCAGGGATTGTATATTCCTTAAAGTAAGTTTGACAATTGTTTCTATTTTTTTTTTAACTTGTCATAGATGTAAAAAAGAAATAATAATAATGCCCGAGGGCTTTATCATGCTATATCATTGCTCAGAGATTAATAACCCTCATTAACTACCCTATCAGATCGGTAACTGGCAGGATACTCTGACCATCTAACTTTTCTACTTACCTCTACCCTCCCCACTCCTTGACAGGCTTTGTTGCTCGCTGGCCAGATACACTGGATCCCTCCAGCCTTCTGGATGTCAGTGCCTCAGCCCTTCCACACCTCATCCCTCCCTCAGCACCGAGGCCACTTAACTACATTCTGCCATCGTACAAAAATCTATGTAATGCTTCGGTTTCTTTAGAAGATCACAGCTCTCATGAGATAACACCCCGCCATCATGGGACAGACACTGCAGGGTTCTCTTTTTGTAACCCTTCCCGCAAGTCTTGGAACATGGGGACCAATCCCCTAGCTGCCAGTGGGGGCAGGGCAGGTCTGCGCAGGGTCTGGTGCTGGCCGGCTTCACCTCCTTCGCACACTCTGAGGCGGGCTGCCCGTTAATGTCCCGGCACTCCACCCGTCTCCGCTGCCAGCCCAGTCCGCACGATTTGGAGCATTCGCCCCACTCTTCGATGACCCATTCGGAGAAAGTAGGGATGGCATTGAAAGATTCCTTCTTCTTCTTCACAAAATAGGTGTATTTAATTTTGGGGCGGAGGGCATTGCCCACGGTGAGGACCTGGATGGTTATGGGCTCTTTGAGAGGGCTGAAGCTGCGGATTCTTTCGAGTGAGGCGGAGGAGCCACTGTACCTTAGGACGGTCCCTTTGTAGGTGATGTCCTGCTCTAACGTGGACAGAGTGAAGTCACCATTCAGGATATAGGTACCGTCAGCAGCTTTGATGGCAAGATAGCTTCCATTATTTCTGGACCCCCGGTGATTCCGTTGTTTCACTTCAATGTTTGTCGCTCCAGCCGGAATTGTGACGATGTCGTGATATCCAGGTCTGCGGGCCAGAAAACACAGATCTAAGAATCCCCCAGTCCCTTGGCGAATTCTAGAACTTAGTCTGAAACCACACTTGTCAACTCAGCATGTAATTTTTACTAGACTCGTAAAACCAAATCTAAATAATAAGATCTTTGGGAGGACGATGTTTTAAAACTCACTTGGCACTAGTCACCGATCCTGAGGTTTTCTTGCACGTAGATCCGTTTCCTCCACAGATGCCACATTTATCAAACTTCTTTTTCGAGTCTATGATACGATCACAGCCAGCTTTTACACACTGCCCTTGCACGCAGACAGACGTGGAATCTGGGCTACACGGGGTACCGTCCACCACCTGAGGAAGGAAGAGAAATGTAGCTGGTGTCACATATTAACACAGGAAAGAGAGGGGGCTCTGATAATTAGGAAAGTTTCTCTCATTAACATGTCATCTCTGCCTTCCCAACCATTATAGTTAAAACACAATTTAATGCATGTCACATATTATCCTTCCTGGTGGCTTTTTTCCTCATAGCGGATGCAAACATCTGAAAAAAATCATAATTTTTTTTTTATTATTTGTTTGTTGACCTATCACTTCTAAGTAAGGTCAACGAAAGCCAAGTTTCTCAATCTGTTTACTGCAGTCTGCTCTGTGCCTAGAATAATACCCGGCAATCGCAGATGCTAAATTAGTCACTTGTATGTTGAATCTGCAACTGGAAAATATTTTCATATCCTACAGGGATAACAGCACATGAGAACCTAAACCAAAATTCACTTCCTTTTTTTTAACCCCAGAACCAAATTTATCCCCTCAGCAAGAGAGCAAAATGATGCTTCTACTAGTTCAATAATGTCCTCAAACACAAGAGTTATCAATGCTCAGACTTCATTTTAATAAGTCGATTTGCACACGTCACTGCTAATCACCAGTTAATACTTGGGTCCACGCCTATAAGCTATTTTCCAAAACCACTGGTTGGTTGCCATGCAAATTTATCTAGCCATAAAGGGCTTTTCTTTGTATATCAGAGTAATAACAAGTAACGGTAAGAATCCTGAGTGCTGGATTCAACCTTTATTCATAACTGAAAGCAACACCACACTAAAAGTGGGCAGTTGCCAATGTATCTAGAAGACAAGGAGATCAGATTTGAAATGGAACACATTTAATACATAAACCAATGAAACCTTATCATATGTTATATGAAAAGGTCACAGTTCAAGCCCTCGTTTCTTTTTATTTAAATAAGGTTTTTAATAAATTTATTTATTTTATTTTAAGATTTTATTTATTTGATAGAGAGAAACACAGCTAGAGAGGGAACACAAGCGAGGGGAGTGAGAGAGGAAGAAGCAGGCTTCCTGCTGAGCAGGGAGCCTGATGCAGGACTCGATCCAGGGACGCTAGGATCATGATCTGAGCCGAAGGCATAGGGCCAATGACTGAGCCACCCAGGTGCCCCAAGCCCTCGATCCAGGGACTCCAGGATCATGACCTGAGCCGAAGGCAGCCGCCCAATTACTGAGCCACCCAGGTGCCCCAAGCCCTCGTTTCTTAGGCAAGAGTATGAATGAATGGAACTACCTTGGGCTGCAAAACGAAGAAGAAGCCAATGCCTTTGGCTTGACAGATGAGCTTGCACCTGTCCTTGGGTGAGACTCCAGCATACTTGGGCGTCCACTCCACTGCGGGCCCACTCCCAAAGGAAACCTTAGAAAACTCATTGTGTGCCTCACACTGTTCCTCTCTAAAGGTTTTTCCTGGAAAGAAAAGGATATAATGACATGATCAGTTTTCAACCCTTACCTGCTGGCTTGTGGCCACATGGCTTTCGCCCCATTTCTACTTACCATTGTTGTCTGGACAGTCTTCAATGTTACAGGACCTATAGCGCACACGCTTGCCTTCACAGTACTTCCCTCCGTTTTGGGGGACTGGGTTGTCACATTCCCTCATAGTGTACTGAACTCCTCCACCACACGTTCTCGAACATTCTCCCCAGGGTCCCCACGTCCCCCAGCTTCCATGAACAGGAGTCTAAATGGGAACATAAGTGATCGGCATTAGAACTCTCCACAGAGGTCTTTTTAGGAGATAAAAGAGAAAAATAAGAAATAGAGAATCAGCTGTAAAAACAATCATCAGAGCCATAGCCAGGGATGTTTACGATGGTATCACATGCTTTAGCATCACTTTGTTTCTTGCCAGTTCTGAATTTTAAAGGAGTATGCACACGTGGCAATGGAAAAACTCACATGAAAGTGCATCTTGTCTGTCTTGTTCACACACTTGCCGTTGATGCACCATCTCCCTTCCCCACAGCTGGTGCCATCTGCCCAAGGGAAGTGTTTCGTCTGGCACACCAGCAGCCCGCCGGAGTTGCCCGTGCACCACAGGGTCATGCAGGTGCTGGCTCCATCCGGGCAGTGTTTGGACTCCTCCCCAAATGTAAACTGGCACTGCCGGTTGGCATCATACAAGGTCCCGGGGAGATCCGAGGGGAGCTGGATGGGGCTCTGGGGCTTGTCCATCAAACATTCCCCTGCAAAGGAAATGCCAACTCATATTATAAAATAGAAAATGAAAACACACTGAAGGCAGATTGATTTCAGAAAATCTGTACCTGAAGACATAATATATTGCAGACTGATTTGAACATTAGAGTTTCTGGGGGAAATGTCAGAGAGGTTTACGTGATTTGTAAGATAGTATCCTCAAAGGGGTATTTCTGTATGAACAGTGATGGGAAGTTACTGTTTTGCTGAAAAACTCCTATTAATGTACATTTGGAGCTACCTAGCCAGAAGAATGATCTGTCATTGGGAATTAAGATCTAAAAATGTATGCTCTTGACAATGAAAGTAATTTGGAAGGAGAAATAAAATCAACAAAAAAAGAGAGGAAGAGTGGGTTAACTAGAACCTTTATGTGCAAGCTGGAGTACACCTAGAAAGAGTAGCTCAAGCATCTTACCATGACCGTTATCCAGGAATGACGTAATCATGTAGGCACTGCAGGGAGACCAAGGCTGGCTGTGGTTCAGGTTGGAAAGCATTGATGCCATCATGTGGGAATTGTGGTCCATGCCGTTGATGCTGGCGCACTGCTTTGCATCGTCATGGGGCATGTTAAACACGTGGCCTAAGAAGCAATCCAAAACCCACATTAAAATATAGGTCATCTGCAGCATTTGTTTTCCCTACTGGGGATTCTGTTTGTCTCTAAGTGGCACTTCTAGAAGAAGAAACGTACTTTGGCAACAATCTAGTTTGGGCACGATGTGCCCAGTTTCTCACAAGGTGCAAACAAATATGTACATTTCCAAAGGTCCAGAGCTCCTCCTATGTTGTTTTGAATCCTAATAAGGCTGTCCATATTTAGAATAGTGAGGGGAAAAAAAGACAACTTCCTGCAGTTTCTAGAGAGCTCTGGAACCTAAAATAGCAACATAACCTGCTGCTTCTCCCCCCTTCAGTGAACGCACAGTTTATCGGTTTAATAACTTGTGAAGTGGACGCCACTCTTACTCTGAAACAGACTCACCTAGTTCATGAGCTGTGGTGAAGGCAGCTTGCAGGCCATCATCTTCTATGACTGAGCAGCTTCGGCTGGGGTCACATATAGTTCCAACATCAGCCATCCCAAGAGTGTCGCACGTCTGGGCCCCACACAGGTCCTAAAAGGAACAGAGGTGGTGGGTCCTGACACACAGGGACAGAGAGCACAAACCTTTTGGAGGGACCTCACTTTTTGGCAACATGTATCTCCACATTTGCGTGGGAGCATTTCCATTCCTTGTTACTGAGCTGTGTGCTTTTGGGACCACTTTGGGTGACTTTAAGATTTTTCTCTAATGCTATTCAAATAGGACTGTGAGACTTGAGATATTAAAATTAAGGAAGACCTAAATAAAAAGGACCAGGCTAACCAATTAAAAAAAAAAAAAGTAACTGCCAAAACACTGGGGAAATGCCTTATACACGTTTGCTAGGAACAAAGGACAGTCCTAATCCACAGGGTCCTGCACTCACCTGTCTGGTGAAGAGAATCGCTGTGTCATAGTGTTCTCCATCCCGGTCACTGGGGGGGTTGTGTTGCTTTTGCCAATTGCAGAAGTTCCGTAGAGTGAGGGCTGCGTTGGAGGTCACTTCTGGCCCCTTCTGTTCCTCATAGATGACCAGGATCTTCACTACCACCAGGCTCACTGAATTCCGAATGCTGGGGTGTTTGTACAGCCTGGCTGCCACGGAGAACAAGGTGAGAAGGTAGTGCTTCAGGCCACTACCATGGAACTCTGCCATCGACTGGTCGGCCACCAGCATAGTTTCCACATAGCGATGGCTGGACACAAATCGCTTCTTTCGTATGCTTCCAGTTCCTGGGAAGAGACAAAAAAATAGTTTGCTCAGGGACAGTCCTGCCGAGAATAGTAACCTTCCCAGAGTATATAAGGAAAGCCTACACCGTCAAAGCAAATAAAACAAAAATACACCTGGAATAACAATAACAAAAATATTTGCACCTCTTTTCACGGAAGTGTTATTTTTAAAGTTTTTTCCTTTATTATTTTTTTTCTCTCTCCTCTACTTGAAATAAAAATGCCATGTGAGTCACTGAGGCTTCAGGATTTTTTTTTTTTTTAATAAGCATGATTTCTTTTGTCCTCTTTGAAATCCTATAAGCTGATCAAGGCAATATGCACATCATCCTACCCAGCTGTAGTAAAAACTTGGAGCAAGGGCAGCAGCAGAGCCCCTGAGTCACTCTTTCACAGGCCAGGACTCAAATCCTGAATGAGATCATCCGACTCCACGTGGAAGGCCCAGCGTGGAAGGCCCAGGGCAGGGCTGGGGCCTCTGCCAAGGGGCCGGGCCTGAAGGAATTTCAGCCTGCTCTGCTCTCTCATTCCAGGGGTCCCTGGGGTGCTCTGCTTTTGCCAAATCCGGGCACAAGGACCACACACTCTGCCCGGCAGCCTATTGCCCTACTCCCACTGCCCCTGGGAACTAAGTTCCTGCCATGAGCCTTGAGGCCATGTTTGGTCTTTCAGAAAAGAGCCCTGTGACTCTTGACTGAAAACCAGCCCCCAGGGGAGTCGTAAACTGGACCCTGATCTTGTAGTGGCTTCAAAGAGCAGATGTCCGGGACAAAGAAGAATATTCGAAAACAAGACACCTGAGAAAATTAGAAACGAAAAAGGCACCAGAGTGACAGAATGAAGAGAACAGAGCACCGCACACGACCAAGAGTCAGGGTGAGGCATCGCAGGAAGGATCAGCAGTGACTAACAAGCAACAGTGCTAGAGAGCAGGATTTTGGCCGCGAGAGGGAGCGCAAACTGGGAGGCCCCGGTGGGAGGCGCGGAGAGGCGGGGCCAGCTGGGCAAAGACCTCCCAAGCTGGTTCTGCAGAGGGGCCCGGCCGCCGCCAGCCGGTGGGGGTCAGCCTCTTAAAGGGGAAGGAGCAGCAGGCGGAGACCAGCGGAACCCAGATTCTAGCGCAGCCGTCCAGGCTCGCGGGCTGCGCTCTGTGAGGTTGCCTTCGCTCCTCCGCCCTCCATCTCTGCCCTCCTCTGGGTGCAGGGTGCGTGCACGGGCAGCAGTTACGAAACCGAGCGTAAAGTTGCAACCCCGCCAAAGAACATAAGTACCGGCGTTAAAAAGTAAAAGGACGGAAAGAAATCACACGCGCTCACACTAGACTAAGGTGGAAGGAGTAGGGTTATGAACTCTTCCCTTCCTTCTCGAAACTCTGCGCCTTAGCAGAAAGTCGTTGGTTTCTCTGTCCTCTCTTGATCATTCATTATTCGGGCAAACGGGATTCTGTTCTAGCAGGATGAGATGAGTTCACCAACCCAAACCTCAAGCCACATTCCTCCACACCAGGCCTTCGTCCTGTCCGCACACATAGGTTCCTGCCTGCGAACAGTTTATCCTCAACATGCGCCGCACGGAGACAGTAGGGAAAGGGGGATGAATGGAGAGACAAGGGAGAGCAACTCTTCAGAGATCCGTACCTGTCGGCTGTCCCGCCCGCTGCGGAGCCGGGTCCCGCCGCGGCCACTGCGCCCCGGCGTCCTCGCCCACCGGTCCCTCGCCCCTCGCCGGCCGGGTCTGGTAGTCCGTGACCCCGCACTTGGCGCCGCCGCCGCCCCGCCGCCTCCGCCGCAGGAGATGGAGTTGGGGCCCCTCCGGCGGCTCCTCCCCGGCGGCGGCGGCAGCTGGGGCGAGACGCACGGTGGCGGCGGCCGGCGCGGGCTGGATGAAGTACTCCTCACCCTGCAGGTAGAAGGCGCCGCGCACGCCCTCGCAGAGGCTGAGAGCTGCCGCCGAGCTGGAGTCACCGTTCACTGTGCCGGAGTAGAAGCAGTGCGCCAGGTCGCCGGCGGTGTCCGGACGCAGCGCGTCGGGCCCGGGCCTGCGCCCCACGGTCTGCAGTGTGAAACCCGGCGCCAGGAAGCCTCGGTCGGGCTGCAGCTTTAGGTGCAGCTGCCTCCCGAAGGCATCCAGGCGGAGGTGCGTGGTGGTATGTCCCGGCGCGCGCTCCAGTGCGGGCTGCACCAACTCCTCCTCTTCCTCTGCGGGGCGCCCGCGCGCGCCAGGCAGGAGCAGCAGCGCGGCAGCCGCCGCGAGCAGAAACAGCACAAGCGCAGGCTGTGAGCCCCGAGCCCGCCTCGCCGGCTCAGCGTTCCCCATGTCGCTGCCTCCTGTGAGCCTTCGAAACACCGCGGGGACCGGTCGCTGCACCCGGGAGGCACCGCGCGCCGCAGTGCACCGAGCGAGGGGACTTTTGTTCGGGTCGGGAACTCGGAGCCTCGCTGGCCTCGCTCTGGGATGTTAACAATTACTGTTATTCTTTGAAAGTGCGCGCAGAGCCGGCCGCGGAAAGGACGCTAGGAGTCACTGGGAAAGAGGCGCTGCAGTTCTGCGGGCGCGCGGTTAGTTTTTCCTCGGGCGCAGGGTTGAAAGGCACTGCGCAGCAGGGGCTGGCAGGGAGGCTGCTGCAGGGACGCCCTGGCACGCCCTGGCACGCCTCGGGGGCAGGGGGCAACGGGCAACGCGAGGATCGGTGCCTGGAGCCCCTCTTCGGTCTCCGCCTTGGCCGCACGGCTGCTGGCTTCGCGCAAGACTCGGTCCTCTCGGCCCTACTCTGCGCGCCGGCTTTGCAATGGCCCCTGGCGTGGAGCCGCTCACCAGCGAGTGCAAGAACCAGGCAACCCGGGCAGCCCTTTTATAGTCTTCACTGCGTCTCCACCTCCCTCCCCCCTTCTCATTCCCCCTTGGCCGCCTTTCCCTCCCAAAGACACCGCCCCCTAAACTCTGTCGGTGCTAAACCGCGCTCAGCGCCGCGGGCCCGGGCGGGGGAGGGGACGGCCTCCGCGCTGGCCGGGCGCCAAGGCCTCGTCAATCTGTGGGCGGAAGACGCTGGAGGGGTGCTGTAACCAGCACTTTGTGCATCTGAGGCTGATGCGGGGAGAAAGTACTCCCTTCCACTGCGCCCTCCTCTTCTCGGGCTTTCCGGACCACCCTACCTTCTTGCCGCCCTTGTGCGGGAGCGCAGTTCGAGCACTGGGCTGCAGTTCCCAGAAGGGACGATGGGGGTGGAGAGCTGAGTCCCTTCTTCAACATTTCCCTGCCTGGGGGCTGTCACTACTGTGACTCCTCTGTTTGTGACCGCCTCCCGCACCCTACTCCCCAGTTGGTGAGATGAGCCAGGACTGCCCTTTCTAGAAAAATACCTCACCCCACCATCTCCATCTCGCTGGCTTGCCCCGGCCGGTTTGTGCAGCTTGCTCTCTCTTTGCCCCAACATTTCTCCGGGAAAGCTTGTTTGGTCAGTGCCTCCCCAGAAAGCATGCCTGGGTCTGGGGGACACTTCCCAGTCTCCCAGGTTTCAAAATGCATTCTCATTGACTCTTACCTCCACCCTCTTATCGCCTGACTTAGAGACTTCTCTTTGGGGACCAGGCTCATACTTCCAGAATAAGGTGATCCCGAACGCATTTTAATTGCCTAGAGCCTAGAGAGGGACTTGCGCTTTCTCTCCTTTATTCCAGAAATAATCAACTCCCGCCCAGTCTGCCTTCTTCTACCTAACAGCTGCCTCAGAACGTAGGCCAGGTTGGCAGAAACGGGAAGGAACCCCACTTTTCCATCCAGAGACCAGCGGGATCGCTGAGGCTAGAAAGTGTGTCGTAGGGAAATTGGGAAGTCGGCTTCCTTCCCTGACCCCTCCCTCCGCTTTCTACCAGGAAGGGAAGAGTCTGCATCCGTGTTATGAAAGCGAGCAAAGATGAGCCTTTCCACCTCTTAGGTCCCTAAGAAAAAACTGAACCGCTCTTCCTTCGAAAAAGAGGGAGGGAGGGGCTCAATGACACAGAGGAAGGAAATGTTTCATAGTGCTTCCACAGGCGGAAATCCAGGGGACAATGGTGAGAACGGCCGCCTCAATCTCGGGACGGACCTGGGTCCCTCTCGCGCGGGCTCCCTCTTCCGTGCCCGTCGTCGTGTCTCGCCGCTTCCGCCCCTCCAATTCTCACCAAGTTTTGTGCCCAGCCCTTTCCTCACGCCTCCCCAGACCTTCCCAACTCCATTCTGCCACAGACAAAAGCGCCCCTCTTACAACTTTTGTTTTCATAATACTTTCCAATTTCCTCTCAGAGTTCTAGATCGCCTTGCTGGAAAGCACAAACACAAAAGACTTGCTTGCTATCCTTTAGGAAAGATCCGATGGGAAAGAATGGCGCAGAGAAGCGCAGAGCTCCACTCTCGCTGGGGCAGTAAAACCGGCCCCACACACTGAGGGGTGGATGAATTCTTGAGTGCAACTTTCACAGGCTAAGGTCAGTGTCACAGTTAAATGCTGAATGATCAACCAGAGAATGACGTATGTTTTAATAGCAGCTTCAAGTGTGTCGATGACCACTTTCCCCCTTGTCTTTGCTGTTCCACTTTCCCACCATCTCGCTAACATTTTGACACTGTTTCTCCTGGCCTCTTTTCACCCAGCGTCCCTTCCCAGCCCACTTATGCCATTCCCTTTCTCCTTCAAATTTATTATTGACCTACACTCATGAGTGGCCTCATTCATTTCTACATTGTCCAGCCTAAGTTTCTGTTCATCTCGGAACTAAGTGATTCACTTCACTGTCCTTGGAAGTGTCATTTTCCGTGCAAACACCCCTGCTCCTCCTGTTTTGGTTTAGTCTAGACTTTGTTCTACCTCCTCCGCCTCCTTCCTCTGTTTCTTCCTCCTCCATGTCCTCTCCCCCCCTTCTCCTTCTTCATTTTTACACTTCTCTCCTCTTTTACAATACTTTTTAAACGTGATACCTTTTAGTGATTTCATTTCATTTGTTCTTTCATTCTACCTAGAAGAAAGGTAAGATACTTGGGAGAACATCTGAGGAAAAGTCACTTTACACTTAACAAGATATTGACTATGGAATCATGAAAACGTGATGACAAAGCCATCAGTAAGTTTTGGAACCCCTTGCTTAGAGGAGGGTTCTGGAAACAATAAATGGTGACTAGAAGATGATGATCAGACTGCTTTGGAGGTGAAGGTTTCAGATACATGAGGTGGTCTAGGGGCTGAAGGATTTACCAGATCCATAAGGTTCAATGTGATTCTCTTGAATGGGGACAGGATGGGAAATTCAGAAGAAAACCAGAAGAAAAAATGTGTAGTTAAAAAAAATAAATAATGTAATGCATTCCCAACTTGAACTCCCCTACATAAAATTTAGCTTTTATATTAGAGCAAGTTAGGTCTTTAGTCTTCTTTTGCTTCTAGTGTGATTCTTATTGGAACTTTGTCTAATTCGAGGCATACATTTCTAATCTTGAATGGTTTACGTCAAATCCATTACAATTTTTGCAGATTTCATGTTGTATATACAAATGGAGCTGAAAAAACAGGGCTAAGGGCAAAAGAATGGCCAGGAACATGGCTTTTTTATTCACTGGGTTTCTCTCCAGATTTCTGTTCTTTTGCATAATGACTCCAATCTGTTGTGCACCTGTAGTTCTGGAAAATGATTCTTTTTTAATCGCTTCAACAGAGGCATGGATGTAGAAGTTGCCAATTACTAAGCTTGAAAAACTCCATCCATGCTCAGAACATTTAATCTACTTACTTTTTTTTTTTTTTTAAGACCAGCACTCTGTTCAGGTGTTTGTGGTGTGACACAGATATGTACATATAAGTATATTTATAAACAAAATTGTGAATTGAAAAACATGCTTTACTAGAGAACCAAGACAAAAGGAATAAAAAATTTGTACATAATGCTAGTAAAGTGACATGTGATATTGGATCCTTGTAAGTCAGTTTTGCACTCCCACTCATAAAAAGTTTGCTTCTTGATTTAAACATGTACCCAACGCTCACATGCTGAATTCACCACTACCATATTTCTGGTTTTCTTTTTATAGAATACATATGTGCTTAAGGAAACATAAATCTTGATATGTTCTAATTTATAGACCTTAACCAGTTTTTGTTATTAGTAGGGATGACCTAATAAAAGTTAAAATATTTGGCATAAAAATATTTTTACAGTTAATAGTTTGACCTTTCAAAAACATCTGTGTCCTCTATTAACAGAGAAGAAAAAGTTTCTTGCATTTTACAGTATAAGAAATAAACAAGTATTAATTCTTATTTATACTTTACATGTTTATATGTGTTTCATTTATTATATACTACAGACACAATATTCTGTTCATAATTCTCTGGAAGTCTATACCAAATTAAATATTCAAGTAACCATGAAATGAAGGAATCTGGTAAAATACAGGAGCTATTAGCATTGCTTTAGTGTAAATATTGCCTATGGAAACAATGTACATATTTCATAAGCGTAATGCTCTCATATTTTCAAACCAGAGGATTTACCAATTAGAAGAGGAAAGCTGTTTAGCATTAGGGTTTTTTTTGGGGGGGAACACATGGTCCAAAGTAATACTGGACAAATGGATATATTATTTGATTATATAAATGAGAAAATAGATAGAAAACTATTTAAGTCCATTACATATCCAGAAATACAAATATTGAAAACAGAAAAATTGCTGTAAATTTCATTTGGACTTAAAATAGCTATGACCTCAAAGTCATGCATTTGCAAGAACTAAAAAGAGTATGTTCTGTCTAATCCACTCCCCTTATTTGGCAGATGTGGAATTGAGTCTCATGGAGATTAAGTGACTTGCCTTAAGATAGAGCCAAACTGGGGACTTAGAAATAACTGGGGCTCATACTTTTTTCATCAAATGCCTTTGGGAATTTTAATGAATTAATTGTTTTGGTAAGTAAATATGTTGTCAGATCATTGCTGTTGTTTCCAATGATTAAGTTTTATTTACATTCTAAACAGGAACTTTCTGACAACACAAAATTTCCACCTTAAAAACTTCACAGCCTTCAGTATTTCTTCTCCACCAGGTGGCGACGTTCTACAGCAAATGATGTTCAGCTGTTTTTTTTCTGAATAGCTCAAGGCTGGAACTTGCAGTTATTACACTTTTCCAATCTTATCTGATACATTTTTACCATTTTTCTCTTGCCTTTTAGTATCATGGAAAATACCTTATAAATATTGTAACTTTAAATGTAGTTACCTCCTTAAAACAGTAAAAAAAAATAAATGCCTTAGCTAACTCTTTCTTAATCATGTAGCTCTATTAGTTTAAATCAAAAATCAATTAAGCTTAAAAAAGGGAAACGACCTCTAATAAGGTAATACTACGGATAACTTTCATTCATCACATTTGAGGGCTTTTTGCAATTCAAATGAGAAGATCATAGACATTGCAATTTATTAAGACAAAAAGTCATTCATTAAACAAACATTATTAAGTGACTAAGTATGGTTAGTATACATTAATACTTGACTATCAAGGCTAAAGTTACAGACTTGCTAAACGTATTTTCTTGGTTTAGAGATTTCCCTTGGCAACAAAAAAGAACAAGTGCGAAATTCTAAGATGAGAAAATGTTCTACCACCAGGTGGCGACAAACGATAAACTTTAAAATCACTCCTAAGCACCAGTACTTCATGCAAATTTTGACTACCCCAAATACAAGTGACTTCCAAAGGTCACAGAACTTAAAATTGTATCAAGGATGTTTTATTACTTAAAATTAATTAATATTAGCATAGTATCTCTAGTTTAATAAATTCTGGAATTAGAAGTGGACAATTTTTTAGTCAGTAGGAGGCCCATGAGACCACAGAATGAGAAATTTAAACTATTTCCACCCAGTTTATAGTTTATTAATTATCTTATTGAGATAGAAGGTTTTTTTTGGGGGGGGGTCCCAAACCCTACTGCCCACTGGATATTTAAGGAGAGACTGTAAAATCAATTGTCCAGGTATTTTGGAAGTGATTTTTGAGAATCCAAAGAGCAAATTTGAAGATTTCTAAGCTTCCTTCCTGCAAGAAGGATTTATGACTTTACAATGCTCCTTTGTTTTTTACTGATAACCAATGAATGAATTATGAAGTTCTGTGGTTTATTGGCAACTCACTATGGCAATTAGAATGAGTAGCTCAGAATTAGCGACATTTGAGTATCTTCAAAGTCCTTGGATTGCTGCCTACCTCACATTCTCCAGGCCCTTATTCTGGGCCCTCAACTCTGGCCATTGCTGCCCTAAACACTTTTGGGTAGGTGTAACCTGATCGTATTTCCCGGCTGCATCCTATGTCTTGAAAGTTTCTCCCCTGGAGCCCGTGTAAGCTGCAGAATGATAATCCTGCAAGGCTACTGGGGAGCTCAGTGCAGCTAATGGCCGGGCAGTAGCCCCGAGCAGAAAAGGAGTCAGTGGGAAATTGGTCTTTATCATGAACACACTATGAAGGCACACACGGACTTGGGTCTCTCCGCGAGGTCAGCTCTTTGCAGTCACAAAGCAAGGTTAACATAATTATAAAGTAGTTTCAGGATTCCGGACTCAAGGACATTTTCCCAAGTGTTTAAATTCTGACACATCACACAAAGCAAAGAACAAGGCAAGTCCCACAACAAACAAGAGAGGACAGGATAGGAAGTGAACGAACCAAACACAAATGTGAACGCATAGTTGAGGTGAGGCCTCTGTGGGTCGGGGTCAGCTCTCGGCACTCAGGGCTTCTCAGGTTCCAGCAGGGGAGGATCTTTCTGTTTGGAGATCAATCCTGCAGAACCTTGGCGGCAGACGTCCTTTTGAAGTGGTTAGACATAGAAGAGTCAGTGTCTGGACAGTCTGACTTTTGCTACAAAAATCTGCCCTTTTTAAAGGGATTTAATCAGTCCTGGGCCTTTGCACACCTCCCTCCTCTCTTTCTGCTTCTTATCAGTTCTGAGTATGTTAACCCCCAGGGCTGGTCTCAGCAATAAATGATCTGAACTGCAACACCCTTCAGTGCTTGCGTTTCTGCTTGACATGAGCGACTCCATCTTGCTCTCCGCAGTCCTCTTCTTTTCCTTGGAGACAGTAGAGAGGGCCATTACGCATGTCTCCTCAGAGGGTCCTGAGAGATAGTTCCAAGTGTCCCCGATGCATGGCTTTGTCCCTTTTCCATCTTATTCTTGCTTGTCTCCCTCTCCTGCTTCCTAAGCTAGTTTACCTCCTCTTTGCCCTTCCGACCTCCTCAAAGACTACATGCCCACAAGCCCTTTCCTGAGGCTGCTTTCCGGGCTTCCAAGAATGTCAAACAACGAGTATCTTGGCAGGTTTTGTAGATGGGACTGCTCCCTGATCAGACAGCAGCGATCCTGACCCCTCGCTGCTGGTAGGTGGGGTGGTGTCGCCAGCAGCAGGCAGTGGCATTCTAATGGCAAGGACTCTCATCCTGGGATGAGGTGAGGTGGCAGGTTTTTTGCAGCGGCCAGGCTCTTAAAGACGAGGAAAGAGTAATTAGGAAGAGCGTGTGGTCCGATGGCTTTTGGCCCCTGCTTCAGATGAAGCAGGGTTTGGCAAATTACAGCTTGGGGGCTGACCACCTATTTTTATAAATAAAGTTTTACTGGAAGGAAGCCACAATCCTTTGTTTCTGTATTGTTTCTGACTGTTTGCATGACAAGGTGGAATGAACCAGTGCGAGAGAGGCCACGTGACCATGAGCCCCAAATCCTCATTATCTGGCCCCTTACAAAAAGCGTGGTAACCCCTGCTTTAGAAGGACTTGGAAACGTTTTTGAGGGGCGCCTGGGCACCTCAGTCATTGGGCGTCTGCCTTCAGCTTAGGTCATAATCCTGGAGTCCCAGGATGGAGCCCCACATTGGGCTAACTGCTTAGCGGGAAGCCTGTTTCTCCCTCTCTCACTCCTTCTGCTTGTGTCCCCTCTCTAGCTGTGTTTCTCTGTGTCAGATACATAAATAAAATCTTTAAAAAAATACGAGCAAAAAAGTTTTTGGACAGAGATTGCTTTTCTGATTCTTAATTTGAAGGCGTGTTGTGAAGTCATCCTTAGCCCCAGTAGCCAGAGAGCAGATGCTGCTAAAAATCTGAAAATGCATCATCTTGTAGTCGCCTCATGCCAAAGTCAGGGTCCTCACAGAAAAACGTGGGACCCTAAGACATATGATGCAGATAGTTGGGTGGATTAGCCTAAGAATCTTGAAGCTGGGCATTCTCGGGGACACTCCAGGTTGTCAGAGGCAAGTGTCACTTCTTTGGGTCCACAGAACAGCTTCCTGTTGCCAGGAAACCCTAAAGTTCTTGTCAGGGACAAGTTCAGTGCTTCTCCGAAAGATGCTTCCCGTCCTTAAGTCTGCCCCATCTCCTGCATTTCTAGCCTCTTCTTTCATGGAGAAAAAAAAAAAAAATTAAAGATTTTATTTATTTATTTGACAGAGAAAGATATCACAAATAGGCAGAGAGGCAAGCAGAGAAAGAGGGGGAAGCAGGCTTCCCGCTGAGCAGAGAGCCCAATGTGGGACTTGAGCCCAGGACCCTGAGATCATGACCTGAGCCGAAGGCAGAAGCTTAACCCTCTGAGCCACCCAGGCGCCCCTCCTGGAGAAATTTCTTGAAAAAACACTGGCCATACAAATTATGGTCCTCAAATCTTTTCTAAAATAAAGGAGTGGAAACAATGTTAGTCAAAAGCACTGCATTAGTAATGGTAATACTATAAAATTTTATTTGGTTAAGACAATTATAAGATGATTTGGTTATATGTATGACTTTATAGAAGAGTTTCTTGTACTGCTATGAAAATTTTTGCTCTCGTGCACAAAAACTCTGCACTGAAAATGCAGAATTGTATTATTTTAAGGTGAATGATGTGGGCTATTGGAGTACAAGCAGTTAGCTAGCGAGACATTCTGGGGGGTCTAGAAGTGATAGCCAAAAATAGATGAGTCCTATCTGCTCTCTGAGAATCGGCGGGTGGTTGTCCACTGTGGATTCTATCAGTGGGGATGGCTCTTGTCTGGTTCCTGTCTGAGATCTCTAGGCGAGGCTCCTAGGAGCGATTCCAGGACTTCCTGTTTGTCCATGTGATCTAGGGAGATTGCCCTAGGAGAACACTGATGGTGTGTGTGTGTGTGTGTGTGTGGACCAGCCAGTAACCCCTACTCTTTTTTTCTTTTCAGAGATGGGGGAGGAGCAGAGGGAGAGGAAGAGAGAATCCTAAGTAGACTCCCCAGTGCAGAGTCCCATGAGGGAGCTTGATCTCACCACGCTGAGATCAGGACCTGAGCTGAAACCAAGACTCAGACGCTTAACCCACTGAGCCACCCAGGCATCTCTCCCTAACGCCTACTCCATTTCCAGTTCCCTGTTTTCTGAGCAGAGGCTGCCTGCCGTTCCTTGCTAGGCTGGGCTTTTTTTCTTTTTTTTTTTCTTTCCATATTGCTCCTCAGTTAAGAGCTCCATCTAGTACACTCAAAAAAACTAGGCAGGGGAAGGGAGACAATTGTGAATGAAATGATACCTGAAGTCACATTTTCTTTGGTTTTCCCATGACAATAATGTGTGGTATTTCTTTAGTGTTCACTGTATGTCATGTATAGTTTACATATTTAAGCCAAATAATCCTCACAGGTAGTTTCATTGTTCTTATTATCTTTGTTTCACAGTTGAGGTAATTGAGGCATAGAGAGGTTATTAAGAAATTTGTCCAGGGGCGCCTAGGTGGCTCAGTTGGTTAAGCGACTGCCTTCAGCTCAGGTCATGATCCCGGAGACCCGGGATCGAGCCCCACATCGGGCTCCCTGCTCGGTGGGAAGCCTGCTTCTCCCTCTTTCACTCCCCCTGCTTGTGTTCCCCCTCTGCCTCTGTTTCTCTCTGTCAAATAAATAAATAAAATCTTTAAAAAAAAAAGAAATTTGTCCAATCAGGTAATCTGTTCTTTCAACCTTTAATACAATCAAGCACGATATGTATAAAACTCTAGGTAAAACTTGTTAAGGGTGGTGGGACTACACAAGGAAGAGGATTGGCTGAGAAGTCAGGGCAGTTTCAGATGTTCGACCACCTGCTCAATGGGCTTAATCATAGACTCTCTGGAACTTAGTTTCTAAATCTATGAAATGGGCAGGTCGGAGAGTGCCAGCTCCACTATTCTAGCATTTAAAGGTAATTTTAGCACTTGGAATGACAACAGGTATCCAAACTGCTGTGTATTTGTTTAATGGTATAACTTGCTGGGTAAGCAATTTACTATACGCTGTGTCCTTGATGAGGTAATTACTCCTCAATTAAAACTTGACATGATTAGAATGTTGTTCATATGAGAAAATCAGACGCAGCTTTTTATCCTTCTGTGAAACCACTGTGGCTAATGATATTATTGTCGCCAGTGTTGGGACACAATGAATTAAGACATCAAATAAGACGATTTTGTCGTACAGGAGGACAAACCCTCTGAAAGAACTGGAGAATCCGATGGCATAAAGGGATGTAGTCTCCAAAGGATTTAGTGCTCTATCTTGTAGATTCTATGATGTAATTGAAAAGTCCCATATATGTATATGCGTATCACATAAATATAAATATTATGTATGTATGTATATATATATATATATATATATATATATATATTTATATATCAGACAGGAGAAATAGGCTCCAAATTTCCATATTGTGCTCCCGAAGGAGGAAATATAGTCTTCAGCTTTATGACTTTGTAACTTTAAAGTAGGTACACTGGACTCCCAGTAGGTAAATGTGATGTTTTCTGGAATTCATCAACACCACCTTCATTTCTGATATATACTAATAAATACTTGGGTACAGAGATAGAGACAAGTTATTACAGCTCTGCCAAGAAGCAATTCCTAAATTGATACGAGAAAGTTTCAACTAAGGAAAGATAAACAAATGGTAAACTTTACCATTAGGACAAATCAGCTTTTCTACCTAGAAGAAGAATGTGACACTTGCTCAGACTTGCTCAGCAACTGACATTGATCCAAACTCAAGGCAACTGCACAAGCTATATATACTTCTCATTTGAAATTAGAGATCAAATAAAAAGAAGCAGGTGAAACCCAAGAGAACATTGCAAGAGAGCTGCGGAAACACACCTGTTGGGCACAAGTGCCCGGGTCAGGAGCGCTCTCGCTGGGTGATGCCAAGAAATTCTACAGGGAGGGACAAGGCAGCAGTCACATATTTGCTCCTCTTTTGGGAGATTAGAAATTAAAACACAAGGAGATTAATGACATGATGTGGAATGAGCCAAAAGTATAAGGCAAAACCATACAATCTTAAATGATGTAATGGATGAGCCTTCTAACTGGGATGTCACTTCTGAGTAGATGATGTCTTTGGGTATGGCCTTTGCCAGAACACTGTCACCCATCCCTTGCCTTGAGCCTGGGCTCCATGAGGTGAAGCAATTCTTGCTTGAGGTTTAAGAATAGACTTGATAGGGGCGCCTGGGTGGCTCAGCTGGTTAAGCGACTGCCTTCAGCTCAGGTCATGATCTCAGAGACCGGGGATCGAATCCCACATCGGGCTCCCTCTCTCACTCCCCTTGCTTGTGTTCCCTCTCTGGTTGTGTTTCTCTTTGTCAAATAAAATAAAATCTTTTTTTTTAAAAAAAGAATAGACTTGATGATTTTAGGGACAGTATAAAACTCATGTCATGAAACCAAAAAGACTGAAAAAAAACTAGTTATTTTCCCCCCACTGGTGGTATGCAAATTAGAGAGATCGCTGTTTACAAACTTGTACATCATACATGAGTACACAACGTGAAAATGTTCCTTGAGTTGGTGAGTCTTCAGCCACCTCTTTCCTAAGATTTAGGATTTTATATTGCTATTTTTTCTTTCCCTTTTTACATTTTACATTTGATTCTATCACAACAAGTAGAGCCATCTTGCTATTTCCAGGAATATTACTCACTTTAGTTGGCTGGTGAAAGCTTCAAGTCATTTATTGTAGGCATAAAATCCAGACCAAAAAAAAATGGGAGAAGAAATTTTCTTACCAATTCAAATGGTTGTATCAAGTTTTTCCTCTGGAGCTTTGTCAATCTTCTTTCTTCCCATCTTCCCACTTTCCCATCTTTCTATCTGTGTTCTTCCTTTTTTATTTTTAATGTTTATTACATATGTGCTGTGTCAGTTGCCATACTGGATATAAATGACATTT